>JANSVA010426628.1:0-19766 GCA_025504915.1 Erythroxylum reticulatum | reverse complement strand
GCATGTGACAAACCTATGCAAGAATGTGAATTTAGTGGAAAGCATTTTGGAATTATGGTAAAACAAGGAAGGAAGGTTGTAGTAGCTGGAAGCACAAAAAGACAACAGGAGAAGAAAACAAAAGAACAAAATGCATGCAGTGCTAGGAGAACATTTGCCTAAGGAGGACTAAAATGACGTTCAGCATAATAATGTTTAAAAAGAAAATGACAACGCAGTGATGAACTAGGAATTGTGTTAAACGAAAATGTATTGCATTTAATGCAAAAATATGTGTTTAATGCAAATGTATACTTTTAACTTATATGTTTGTTTTTCATAAAAGGCATGAATCACAAGCATAGTAGATCCAAAAATGTGTAGGGTTTTTAAAGGTAAAAACTCTATAGATGGACTAAAAATAAATTAAGAAATAAAGAGAACAGTAGCGTAATAAAGGGAGGCTCAAGAGCAAGAGTTGTAAGAGGGTTTCAATTGGGGAAATTCAATAGTGGCTAAAGCATTTTCTTGGGAAATACCCATGAAGGGCTACATGTCCCGACGCCAGTTCGGAGGTGACATCAATGCCAACTACATTCCTCTCATATTTTTATTGTTTCTTTCTTTATTATTGAATTGATTGTGTTATCCTAGGCATATAGATTTGAGTTTTATGCATGAATAATCATATTATCGTTATTGTTCAGTTATTTCTGTATAAACCTATTGGGTATTGTGAAAAGATGATTTTCATATGTTCATTGAATCATTTATTTACAAACTCATTGCTAGAATTTCAATATAATCTGTAATTGTTATGTTGAACACAAATTATATTGAAATTCATATGTAGCGACTAATGATTCATACTCATAGGGATAGCATAACCTAGGTTAAATAACGTATCATATGTAGTTGTTGCCTTGATTAATTGGTTTTTCTAATTTGTATTACTACTACCTTATTAAATCTAGAGATCGTATCTTAAGTAAACACTACCTAGTTAATAGTTGTTAGGAGAGGTTTGAGAACAATAAATTAATGAAATATGTTTAATTAGAGTGTAAACTAAGATTAAACTAAATAACTGGGTCCCTATTGAATACCCCACTTTTATCATTATTTATATGTTTTCTTAAATTTGTTTTCATTAGTCTAGCTTTATTTTATTTTCTTATTTCCAAAATCCACCCCCTTAACCTAAACAATGATTAATTTCATTTCAACAACTTTACACACACTCTCTGTAGGATCAATCTAGACTCACCACTACTGCAGTAGTAATCTAGTTTTTATTTTGACTAGCATTACAACACGTTGTCAATCGAGTTAGCAAAAATGTGATCTCTTGATTAATAATCAGCCCACAACCTAATCAATTCTTAATCCTTCTAATAAACAACTGGGTCTCACACGAGATCTCTCTCTGTATAATTATCGATTTGATTATTTGTGTGGTCTATTGGGTCAGTTAATTCTTATTAACCAACCCAAGCATTTTGCATGTGGTTCACTCGCTCAATTTATTAATGAAGAATGAAGTTACAATAAATATTCACAACACCTAAATTAATTAGCAGAAAACAACTAGATTAACATTGAATTAATTTTAAATCCCCTAAGAAAAGTTATAACATCATCATCAATCCCAAATCCATCAACATCATCATAAACATCTTACACATTCAAAGAAAAAAAACAAAGATGAAAAGAAAATTTCACTTGGATAAGATCGGGATGGCTCGGGTAAGCAGCAGTAACAGAAACTTGATCCTCTCTTCTCTTCTTCCTCTTCTCTCTCTTCTTCTTCTTTCTTCTTAGAGTTTTTCCAAAATGGAAGAAATTGGAGATCCCTTAGGGTTCCTTCTTCTTTCTTTATATATTCTTTTCTATTTTTGGTAAATCCTAGGGTTTTCCTAGGTCCAAAAAGTCCCAAATGTCCCTCAGTAAGTCACGTTCAGGAGGCTTTTGAGCACTATTTATCGTACGCTCTTTATTACGAATGCCTGGATCGTGGCACACTAGGCCACGATCATGGCTCCCCCGAATTGACCTCTGTCCTTCTATATCTATTATCCAACCCTAAGAAATACCTCAGGGCATCTCAAATACATAAAATTAAAGCACAAAAGCATGCTCTAACCCATATAACACTCAAAACACAAACATTTAACTAAATAACACAATCCTAATATAAACATGCACTAATCATTTAATTTAACAACTAAAAACATACTAAACTAACCACTAAAACATTATGCAACCTACCAATATCAAAGGTGAACAATTATCTTTCTTCCTCAATCACCTTCTTTTCCTCTTCTCCTTCCACTTTACGAACAAAGAAGTTTGTACCTTCTTTAACCTTTATCTCCACTATCATTTATTCGTCATTCTCTTCTTCATCAACTTATTTAATAGAGATTTCTTCATATTCTTCAAACCCAATCTCCACTGTCATGTATTCTTCCTTCTCTTGCTCCTTAAAAAATCTGACTTCATCAATTCTCATAAATGAGCTACCCTCCTTCGTATTATTAATACCATATTCATACTAAATTTCTGTTGTTCATCTCCAATACAAAGAATGAGTTTGTCTTCATATACATCTACCAAAGCTTTTTCATTGGTCAAAAATGGTAAACTGAGGATTAGAAAACATTTTTAATCCTCTTTAAAGTCTAGTATGATAAAATCCACGATAACATATTCACCATGCCAAATGATTTATTTATCAACTGATCTACTAACTGAATACGCATAGATGTTGGCTTCACATCTCTTAGCCCTAGTTTCTTAAAAATTGACAAAAGAATAAGGTTTATACTTATTCCTAAAATTACATAAACATTTCAAAATCCTTAAATTACTAACTACGCAAGTTATTGTAAAACTCTTTGGATCTTTCAACTATGAGGGCATATGGTTAGTAATTAAAGAGCTTTAAGTTTCCATCTTGGCTACCATCTAGTTATCTTCCCAATTTTGTTTCATTGATAATGTGTCTTTGAGAAATTTTGCATACTTAGGCCTATGTTTTAACACTTCCTTAAAAGACAAGTGAATTTGCAATTTCTTCGGCTTTTCCACAAACTTTGGAAACTGAATATCCATTTTGTTCTTTTTAAGTCTTTGTGGGAATGTTATTTTTGGTGGTTAAGGCGAAGGAGGAATGTAGGGAGGGTCCTCTTTCTTGTCTTCATCCTTTTTCTTCTTCTCTTGGTCTTCTACAAAGTGGGTCTCAGCTTGTCTTTCCACTAATTCTTCTGGTTCTTTCCTACTACTAAGTATGATAGCCTTTCATTGCTCTCTTGGATTTATTTCTATGTTGCTTAGAAAGTTTTCTACATTTCTTTTACAAAATTCACTGAAAAGTTGGACCATTTGAACCTCCAGGTTATGAATAAAAGAGGCATAATCATTTGTTACTTACTCAAACTTCCCTTCTAGTCTCTTTTTGGCCTCTTCCATGTTTATAAGCTTGTTTATGATCTTGTCCAACTTAGAATCTCATGAGCTGAACTCATCTAAATGGTTCTGTCACCTTAGATTGTACATGTTCACATAAGGATGATTACTTCCCTAACCAAATTGTGCTCCACTGAAGCTGAATTGCTCCATGTTGTTGTTTTTCACTAGAAAGCAATTAGTTGTGATATTGCTCTCTTGTCCGCATAACTTGCATTAGTGCTGAATTGCTTTGAATGGATAGTAAGAGGTTGCTTTTAGGTTGTTCAGTTTCTTAGTTAGGTTGTCGATCTTACCTTGCAATGTTGTCAATGAATTTGTAGTAATCATTCCTTTTGGATCCTAAAATGTTAACTACTGTTTACTTCATTCCAAAATCCAAAGACTATTATTATATACCATCTTTTCTAATAGATCATATGTCATTTCAACGGTTTCCTTATGAATGATCCTCCAGTAAATGCATCTATGATGCCCCTCTTGGGTGAAATAACTCCATTGTAGAAGGTTTGTAATAGGAATTTGATTGGTAGCTTATGATGAGGACAACTCCTTTGCAACTCCTTATATTACTCCTTATATTTCCTTTATCAATCTTGTTGTCTTCTTTAGAGGGAAGTACTTATCAAGAAAAGCTTACATTAACTACTTCCAAGTCTTGACATTAACTAGGTTGAGAAAATTCAACCACGCTTTAGCTCTATCTTTGACTGTAAAGGAAAAAAGGCTCATCCTAATAGTAGCTTCTGGCATCTCAATATATCAGCATATTTTGACATCTTAATATATCAAAAGGTGTTACAAATCTCAAAGAAATTAGACAAATGAGCATTGGGATCCTCATTGGCTAACCTATAGAATTGCATGTTAGTTTGTAGTATATTCAGTAGTGCTGGTTTGATCACAAATATACTCATTTGCACTGGTGGTAGTGTAATTCTTTAATGATAGGCATTGAAATCTAGCCTCATGAAGTTCATAAGGGTCCTTTACTGTCTATGATTTATTTCCTCCACCATCATTTTTCTTTCGGTTCTTGGTGTCTAACTCTTCAGATGTCTCTTTCTTACTTTGTGATGTCTTAATTGATGCGTCTTCTATTTTGCGTCCAAAACTCTTTTTATTTAACTTTTTGTGATTAGGTACCATAATCAAAAGAAAGAGTAACAATTTCTTAAATTAAAAAAAAATTAAAAGTGCAAAACTACTTTCCCAGCAATAACACTAAAAACTTAATAAACAAGTTTTACTTTTAATAAAACCCCAAATATCTGTAAATATATAGATTTTAAACTTGTATTATTAAAGGTGTCGTACTCATGAGGAAATAGTTAGAACTAAGTGAACCTAACTTTATCTAAGGTATCGGAATATGAATTGAATGAAAATAAAATATTAGAAATTTAAAATAATTAAATTAAACGAAAAAAATCAAATAACAAATAAGCCACCACAAATATGTGAGGAACATCAAAAATAAAGCTTATGATTCATTCTATTGTTATTTTGCACCCTAATCGCTATTTATTCAATTCGATGTCAATTCTAGATTTTTAAAAGGTTGATTACTCTTTCTCAAGACCTAATAAACTAACCCTAATTGATTACGAAATTCCAGACTTTGCAACCTCTCGATTCATAAAATCTACCTAATGTTTTTAACTAGTTTTTAAGTGATCTATCGAATAATCAGGTTTTCATATAAGATCTCTCTTCGTATGATTACCAAATTGATATTTGTGAGACTTATTAGTTAACAAATCTCATTACCCAACCTAATTGGATTACTTTTGACTCACTCTCTCAATTTATTATCAAAGTATTAGTAAGAATTTCTGGATTGTTCTTCTTGCTCTCTCACTTTGGAATATGATGGTTGTTATTTTTTGAATTTTTTATGTTCTTAAATAGTTTTTGAGGCTTCTATGGTTCTTTATCGGGTTTACCCACTTATTTGGTTCCAAAAACAACCCCAAAACATTAAAATTACAAAAAGAGTCACGATTATGACTTGCTTCCATACTTCCAATTCTTCTTTTTTCTTTAATTTCCTATTTCCATACACTTAAAAATACATCACACACTTTTTGAAACATAAAATTAAGATCCAATTCATTCTCAAAATCACACAAACATTTAGAATATAAACAAATAATAATGACATAATTCTAAACCTATATACATGATAATCATCTAAGGAATACTCAAAAGCACACTTAAACATCTATCAAAATGAAGTGTAATTTACACTTATCAGGTGTCCATCTTAAATGAAGTGGATGTTTTAAACTAGCTATAACCTTTTTAAACATTTAATAGTCTTAGGATTTCCATAGCTTATTCATTATGTTACTGGTAGCTTATATTTCATGTTAAAAGTAATAACCAAATCCTATAATAATATCCAAAACACAAATGCAATGCTATGAAATTTCATGCTGGAAGTAAAGTATACCTGGCATATATCGACTGATGTTGTAATTATGTTAGACTTTACATAGTTTGATTTAGAAAAAAAATTGGCAACAATTGTAGTCCAAGGCAAGCAACAATCTTTTATTGTGCATAAATAGGTTTTTTTTAATTTTTGATAGGTTTCGTCATTTTTAATGTTTAGTTCCTTTTAGAATTCTATTCCTGAGCGTTTAATGCTTATATGAGGCATATGGTTACTTTTAAAAGATAGTTCTTAATTATTATTGATTATTCAAACCATTGAAGGGCTTTTCTTCCATTTTTTAGAGTTCCCCTACTCAAGGTTATTTAAAAATTCAATCTTACCTAACTTCCTAACGTGTATGTTTTGATTTTCTTTTTTATGGGTTGACCTATGTTTTATAGAAGAATCCTTGGTCTTATGATATTGATATTGGATCTCATATGTCATATAGGTTTGTACTAGAAATTGGTATGAAAGATTAGTTCTATATTTTAATTTGTTCTTATCATTAATCGTTACGATTCAAATATTCTTTATTATTCCTTTCTTTCTTAAATTTTTATTGAGAAAAAACTATTATTAAATTTGTGTTCCTTTTTTTTTAAGTTTAAAGTAAAAAAAAGGGTTCAACTAAGTTTTATGGCAAGCTCTAGAAATTTCATATGAGGAAAATATAAAGGGGCTAATAATTACATAAATCTTTGCAGAAAAGTTATTCCTATTCCAATATGCACAAGGAATCCTACTACCAAGGAAATTCTACTTATTCAGTGTTCATTCTATTATTACCTTTATTTTGATTAATTTTTTTAATTCATTCATTTCCAATTCTTGTTCTTTTCATTCATTCTAATTGAGTTCCTTTGAGCTTAATTTTCTTTTAAAATTTTTCTTATTCAATTGACCTTTAATTTCATTTATTTGTTTTTTTGACTAAATTTAGTTCCTTGGTATTATTTTTCAAAGGGAGAGATTCAAACTAGTTATCTAGACTTAGATTCCCTAGTTTGCAAAGAATTTTAAGTTTAGAGTTTAGGCTACAAGTTGAGTAAAACCTTAAAAGAAATACATATGAAAGTGCTTTTGCTACTAATTTTTTGTGCAAATATATCATGACCCAAACTCGAAACAAAACAATGTCCAAAGATATTGAAAAAAGTGAGGAGGAATGAGTGGGATTAGATTAGGAGTTTATTAGGAATTTCTTCCAAGGACAACTTTAATAAATTATCTAATAATTTAATAAATTTAGGGAACAATTGGATAAACAGAATGATTTCATAGCTAACCTACAGCACTAATCCATCTTCATCCACTAGAATGATTGATATTAAGTCAAATGATGGAGTAAAATGCGTTAGCAACAACTTAAAAGAATTAAACTTAAATAACATAGATGAGGAAGAATAGGGCAACATAAGGGGCGGGGGGTAGGGAGGGGGATATGAGGGAAGTTTGGTATGAACTAATAAAGGAACTATTAGAAAAGGATTGGGTATTAAGATTTTAATACCACCTTTTATAGGGAAGATAGATCTAGATGCTTAGAGTGGAAGAAGCAAGTGGAGTTAGTTTTTGACTGTTATAATTTTTTAAAAGAGAAAAGGGTTAAACTAGCTATTATGAAGTTTAATGGCTATGTGGTGCATTAGTCAGACCAAAAAATTCTGATTAGGAGGAGAAACCAATAGATGACTATTAAAACTTGGGAGAAGATAAAGTTGGTGATGAGGAAGCTTATGCAAAATTTTTATTAAAAGGAGCACTACCAAAGGATGCAAATGATAACTTAAGCCTCCAAAAGTATAAAGGAGTACTATATGGAGATGAAGGTTATCATGGTTATGGAAAATATGGATGAATATATAGAGAAAACATGGTTAATTTAGTTATCGGTTGAGCCTAGAAATTATCAATATTGTAGAACTACACCATTATGTGGAGTTAAAAGATGCATTGCATTATGATAATTAAGGTAAAGAGATAACTCAAAAGGAGGCCTATTAACTATTTTAGAGTGTTTAGTATAGGTTCTTCATCTTATAGAAAACTTTGGAATAAAAAGAATGATAAGGCTCTAAAGCCTAAGTATGAAGTAACAAAGTAGAAAGTGCAAGCACCTAGAAGAAAGAAGGTTAAGGTCGAATTGAATTCCATAATTATAAATTGACACATAAAGTGTTTCAAATGCTTAGGGAGAGCTTAATATAATATCCCCATGTCCTAGTGAGAGAGTAGTAATGATGAGGGAGGATAGTGAATTTATGTTTAACAGTGAAAAGGAGATGAAGGATGAGATGTCTAGTTCAAAAGATGCTAGTTATAAAGAGTGCATATTGGGTAGAATTTTTCATTAAAAGGACATTAAATCTACAAGTAGGAGATGGTACGAATGAGAAAAGACAAAACTTTTTCTATATTATATATGCCATCGAGGATTGGCTATGCAACATAATCATAGGAAAGAAAGTTGTGTTAATGTTATTGGTGTGGAGTTGGTGGGAAAATTAGGGTTTCAAACCATTAAACATCCTAAATCATACAACCTATAATAGTTGAATAAGACTACAAAGGTTAGGGTCACAAAGTAGGTGATGATTTATTTTTCCATTATAAGTCACAAGGATAAGGTTTTATATGAATGTGGTTTTTATACAAGTGAGAAACATTTTTTTGGATGTCATTAGCAATTCAATCAAAAGATCGTGTATGATGGGTATAAAAATATATATTCTTTTAGTATAAGTGGCAAACGAATCACTCTTACTCCATTATTAAAAGAGAGTGTGTGCAGACTAGGTCAGGATATATGAGAGTGAGCAAGATACAATAAAAGGAAAGAAATGAAAGAAAACACTTCGGAAAATTTCAAACACTTTAGGAAAAGGAAAAAAGATAGAATTATAAGGTCAAAGTTATGAGATTAGTTATGAGACTAAAGGATGTGGGAGATGCATTTCCGGTCAAGTGACAAGATAGGGATGTCATTTAAATGCTTAATGGTTTGGCACCATTCAATTATCTCATTCCATTCCCTTAGGCCTTCATAGATATAACATTTGTTTAACATTAATCCCTATCTCTCTTCAGTCAAATAAATCTAAAAAAGATATAATGGTTGATAATTTTTTCTACTTTTTTTCACAATATGCACCAGTTGGTTGAAGGCTATAAACATTTCCAGCCTATCTACTGTTGACATTTCTGTTTCATAGCCAATCATAACGTCATGGATGCACAAGGGAGTAGATGTTTGAACCAAACAATATTGATCCATGGGATTTTATTCAAGTTATCAAGGAAAAATATTCTGTAAGTACAATTAGTAAAGTTTCCATTACTACTGTGCTTTCATATTATGATATCTTTTTTTTATCTTAGATGCTAGTTGGAATGATCTATTAGCTAATGGAGTTAGGAATTAGCATATACCTGAAGATTTCCTTCTTAGTGAGAGTTGTATCTATTGTCTCCTCTTAATGTATTAGAGGTTTGAGAGTTTTTACAAAAATTAGGTTATCTAGTGGTCCGACTGACAGCCAATTATTATCCTAAAACTTTGTTAATTTGCCATTTACAACTAGGTATATAAATTCTAACCTAACCTTGTCACTGATTTTCATAATGGCTTTCATCATGGCTGAATTAGAGGTATTAAGGTGGATGTTCCACATGCTTTTTCCTTTAATGTAGAATTTATGAATCCATTTGCACCTTAAGGTATGTTTATCCAGTCTCTAAATTCTCTTAGTAAGTGTAAGTATGTTTAATGTCTTCAATGGAATTAAGCTCAAACCTCCTTCATCATTTAGAACATATACATTATTCCACTTCATTTTGGCCTTGTTTGTAGTTTCATTGCTACCTGACTAGAGGAATTTTTTGCAAGTTATGTTGATGGTCTTCATAATAGAAGTAGGAAAGGCAATATAGGCTACCTAGTATACATTTATAGAGCTTAAATCTCAAGCAATGAGATGAGCTCTACCAATTAGGGATAATTTCTTAATTCCCTAGGTAAATATTCTAGAATCCATCATATTAAGTAAAATAGTATGGTCTCCTATGGTCATCTTTGAAACTGCTACTGGAATGTCAAGATAAAGCATAGGAAAGTGATGAAGACTCAATCCAGTAATAGCCCTCATGTTTTTTGATTCTTGACTCATGACACACCTAAATAGGTAGATTTCACTTATAGTGTATTTAACCTCTAGTCTTGAAAGTATGTTAAATATTTTTAGAGCTTTCATGAAAGTGTGAATGATTTAAATTTATCTTTAAAAAGAAGTATCAAATCATCAACAAAGCTCAAATTTAGGATTTCTATTCTCCTACATATATTATCAAATTTGAAATGCCTATTTTCTTAATTGCTCTTTTAAGAAGTCCATTGAAAACTTTTGTCACCAAAAAAATAAGTATGGTGATATAGTATGACCCTGATAAATCCCTTTAAAGATTTTGAAGGAAATGGTGGGTTTTTTATTAACTTATATATTATAAGAAGGAGTGGTTATGCATTGTTTGATCCATCGGGCGAAAGATTCTGGAAATTCCATTATAATGAGAGTATTAATGACGAAATGCCAATCTACACTATCATATGCTTTCATCAGATCAATTTTAAGTAAACAGTTCTTATTGCCTCTTCTTTTTGAATAGTTCTTTACCAATTCCTATAATAATAAGATGTTGTCCCTAATAATTCTTTTAGGGAAGTAAGCACACTATATTGGATTAATGTGATTATACAGAACTTTCTTTAACCTGTGAGCTATGATTTTTATAATGATTTTATAAATGGAATAGTGACAAGCAAAGGGTCAAAAATCTAAGAAGGATCTCTGTTTACCACCTTTGGTGATGAGAGTGATGAAGGTTTTGTTGAGTTCATTTAGAAGGGATCCTTTGTCAAATAATTCAAGGACAACATCTATGACCATTTTCTTAGTCAGATTCCATATTTTGAGAAAGAAATTCTGATTAAAGCCATCAAGGCTAAGATCCTTATTAGGATTCAAGGATTTTAATACATCCTCAATCTCTTCCACATTTATTTGTTTGATTATGATTTCCACTTATTCAGAAGTCAAGCACTCCTCAATGATTTCTTAGAGAGGAGGGATATATAAGTGAGCATTAGTGCGAATCTTTATAATTCTAGAAAAGTGATGAAAAGCCCTATTTAATAGTTCATGTTAATAACACAGTTCTCTAATAAAAAGTAGATATTATATCTCCATTTTTTTTAGTCATTCTATATGAGATCTTTGTTTCAATAGAAAAAATTTATAGGCTAAAGCTTTGGTGAAATTATTCATAATTATCTTTTCCATCTCTTGTAGATGTTGAGAAGAGGGTTGCTATAAAGCTCTAGTTGGAATTTTTCAAGATCTTTCCTTTCTTTGTCTAGCAGGTAATGGATTTTCCCCATATCCTCATGAATAATAATTTTATCGCATGCTTGATGATTTAGATCTTTCTTACATAGATGAACTGTTTAGATCCCTTGATTCTTGTATTATTACCATTCCATATTTCCTCATCAAATCCTATCCTTTAGGAAATTATTGAATTTAAAAAGTATTTTAGGACTCACTGAAAACATATGAGTGATGATAACTAAATGATCAGATAGAATATTATTAATGAACATAGTGAGGCTGGAAGGCTTAAATCCACTATAAGATTGCTAGGATGTGATCAGGTTTCTTATTGACGAAGTTTTCCATGGTTTGATCATTGCTCTAGGTGAAGTAGTTTCCACCATAGGGTAGATTAGTCAATTAAGTCTTAGCTAAGAATTTTCTTAGTTCAGGACAAGGAGTTCCTAATGATCTTTTTCCTTCAGCCTCCTTAGATTTGATGAAAGAATTAAAATCATCAATTAAGAGCCAAGGAGTTGAGACATTATCAGCTAGCTTTGAGTTTGCTCTATAGAAAAGCCCTTTGATAAGAGTTATTGTGTGAATATATAAATAATATGCAAACCTATCTCCCTAAGTTCTTAATTAGCACCTCCAAATGGACAATTTGATCAAGTATGCACCTTATAGTAACATGCAAAGGAAGAGACATAATATACCAATATTACGCCATTCTTGTGATAACTGTGTAGTACACCAATATTCTACCATCGTGGTTATAATTGAATTACACCAATATTCTGCCATTGTGGTGATAACTGTGGTTTATAACTTCTTTCCAATGATCAGGTGGCCACTTGAGTAAGTTACAATTCCCTTTTTTCTATATGAGATTCAAAATTTCTAACAATCTCTAATTCATTATAAAAAATTTTATTTTTATCAAAATTTTTCTATAAGGACCATTGTCTTCCCTAATATTCCTATTGGAGTTATGTAAATATAATGTCCTGGAAAGCTAGTATATTTACATATAACTTAATTTTCTTCCAGTTACAATTTTGTAATTAAAATATTCATTATTAATGAAATAAAAAAATTTGGTTTTATATATATGAGCATTATATAACTAGTCATAAGGTACCAAGATTCTTTTGTAAATAATATACATATATATGGATGTATAGGAAACATGTATATTACTATAATATAAATTAATTAATTCACAGTTGAATAATTAAGTTGGTCGCTTGATTATGGTTTATACTATAGAGTTGCGATTTATCTCCATAGAAGTAAAGGAGTTTACTTCAAAGGAATGATGTGTTTTATATCATGATAGTAGTTGACTATCGATAATGGCACTATTAAATGAAAAGTTCAAAGAATTCAAAGTGTATTTTCGGTTTTTAATGGATGAATGTGCCGCTACATGTTTAGCATTGAATTGCTAAATAAAGATTGAATTTATCATGCTTTATCATCGTTAAATGTAGTTATGATCTCGCCATTAAAGCATGTAATGTAACCTTTTTAGCATTCAATTGATTAAAGATGAAAGATGTGTATTGGATGGATCATCTTATGTCTTTCATCACTAAAAAATTGAAATTGACATGTCATATTAGGTAATTAGTCTTTTTATATAACCATCTTAAAATAAATGGGAACTGTATCATTTAATTGCTTCTTTATGTTTGATTAAAGAAAGGTATAATGCATTGGATGCTCTCCCTTTCTATCTTTTCATGCATAACCGAAATTGAGATGTGTAAGAAAGGGTTCTTGCATTGCTTTGACCAACTCTCTCCTCTCACCTATGTATAGCTGAAACCTTGAATGAGAAAAGTCTTATTGTTTCCTTCTTTCTTCTAAGAAAAATCTGCTCCAAAAATCTCTCCTCATTTCCCTCTAAAGGATCTTGTTAACCAAGCCAAGAAGAACAAGTGGTAGATCAAATTGGTTAAGGATACAACAACAAGGAGACGATAGATTGACAAAGGAAAGGATTCAAAAGAAAGGCTAAAGCTAGGGTTGGATACAAGAAGAAGGAGAGTATAGCACAACAAGGAGTTAAAGTTATAGTGAAGAAGTTGGTAATAATCTCTATCTTGTTTATGTTTATTATTATCCTTATGCCATATCATGTATAGAATTGCATGATGATTTGGATATATTTCTTTCGCTACAATCTAGATTTCTGAAAAGTTTTGAAATCTACTGTTTCTCTAAATATGATATGCTTTCTTTTTCTGATCCATCACAGTCCATACAAAAAACTCAAGTAGTTGTGAAAAGAAGGAGCAAAACACGCAGCATAAGGGACAATAAAGACAAAATGTAATGTAAGAGAAACCAAACAATGCTAACAACAGGCACAACTAAAAATGTAGTTATTAGTAAGGAGAGTGAAATGCAGAAATTGGACCAGTTAATAAAAATAAGGAAGAAAACAAAAGGGGTTAGTGACACAAAAAGAAGAAAACAATAGCGAGAGAGGGACTTTTGACTTAAGTAATTTTAGGGAATAGAATAGGTGTTTTTGGGCTAAATCGAGTGGGAAATTTAGAAGCTTTAGGAGATCATGAAGATGGAGGCAAGATCTCCGCTATGAGAAGACCCATAGAGGGGAAGCTTTCTGATGACGATTCAACGAGGATATCGACCTCATTGACCTGATTAAGCATTCCTTTTCTTGTTTTTATTATTTCTTTCTCTCTTGTTAAATTGATTGTATTATCCTATGTGAATTGATTTAGGTTATGTGCATGGATAATCGTATTCTCATTATCGTTCAATTATTTGTATATGAACTCATTTTGTATTGTGAAAAGATGATTTGAATGTTTTCATTGGATCGTTTTATTACAATCACATTGCAAAATTTTCAATATAATCCATAATTATTATATTTGAAATTCATTTGTAGCACTTAATGGTTTATAATCATTTAGGGTAAAATAACCTAGGTTAAATGATGCATTATATGTGGTTATTGCCTTGATTAATCGATTTTCCTAATTTTTAATGCTACTACCTAATTGAATCTAGAGATCTTATCCTAGGTTATTTGGTAGTTAGGTCTAATTAATGATCATATCTTAATTAAACAATGCCTACGTGAAAACTCAGGGTAATAGATTAACCTATGATAAATAGTTTAAGGAGAGGTAAAAGAACAACAATTCAATGAAATTTGTTTGATTAAGGTTTAGGCTGAGATAGAATCAACAAATCGGATTTCCAATCAATTCACCACTTTCATTATTTTTGTATGTTTTCTTTAAATTAGTTTTGTTAATTAATTTAGCATTATTTTATTATCTTATTTTAAAATAAAATCCCCTAAAACCTAAACATTGATTAATTTCATTTCAACAACTTTACACACACTCTATGTGGAATCGACCTAGACTCACCATTGCTATAGTAGTAGTCTAGTTTATTTTGACTAGCGTTATGACGTGCTGTGAATTTTGGCATCGTTGCTAGGGAGTGTGGTGTTTTAGTTTTTATTCATGATTTTAATAGGATTTTGGTATATAATTGTTTGTAATTAGTTTCTTTTCAGGTATTTGTTGATCTTTTCACTTTTGGTTTTATGTTTGGTAAATTATAAAAAAAATTACATTAACTGAAGTAATTTCTTTTATAACTCATATCCCTAATCTTATAACCAAGTTTGGACTGATCAACCTAACTTTAGTTATGGATAGCCCTGATAGTTATAGGCCATAATTTTCTTATTACAACTCAGGTATACCACTGGATGACTATATCAAGACCTGTAATGCTACCCATCTTCAATTTTAATAGGGTATATAGTAGCTTTATAAGAGTTTGTAGTAATTTCAATAGAATACCTTACAATTCCAACAGAACATATGCCAACTTTGGCATGATGTAAGGTCTAGTGTCCAAAATGTGGAGAGCCAACAAGATTTTAGTACATCTCTAGAAGAATTGATCAATATTATGAATGCTAATACATTGCAACTTTAATAGAGTGTACAACAGCAGCTCCAGGAGGATCTGATTCAATTCCAGTAGGAAATGCAACATATAATATCTAGACTCCATAACGTGGCAAATCGAATAGGTGAGATGGTAGTGAGGATTAACCGCCTAGAGTTGTAAAGAAAAGAGGAGTAGCCATATCAACATGAGGAGTATTTAAGGGATGTTAGGGCAGGAACCTTACGGAGTGATGAGGAGATTGAGAATCTTGAGTGGACTACTCAAAGAATTGCTTGTATGGAAGAACTAGAGAAGGAGCTCAAAGCAGAAAATGATGCATCCTTTAGCTCAGAGGTAAATACTGAGTTCTAATTTGTTGTTAAGAATGACTCTTTACTATTACCTAGGAGGTTAGAGAAATGAAACGAAGAACAAAAAGGTGAAGAGACATTCGAGATCTTTCCTGATAGCATGGACTCAGTAGACTTTGAGATTCTAAAGATAGGGCATATGTTGAATATGGCAGATACAAGCAAGACCCTATTCTAAACAACCTCACGAGGAAGTGGCTCAAATTGTACTACCTAAAGATCATAATTTTTATACATAAGGAGAAAACTTAGAGTTGAGCTAACAACCTTAAACAAAGGTTCTTCTTGGGAGGCAACCTAAGGGAAGGAAATTTCTTTTCTTTACACTTCCACATTACTTTTTATTTGCATACCTGTTTCTAGGTTAGTTTGTTTCTTGCTTATTTTTAAGTTTTCAATCAAAATGAGAGAAGGAATGAGACAAACAAAAACAAACATTTTCTCTTTTCTATTACTTCTAGGAATATATAGTCATGAGTAGAGAACGAATTTAATGAACAATTTCATGTAACCTTAACATGTACTTTTGCTCTTATGATTGGTTAATGTATATTATCTTTAGAAGAGTAGTGACTAGTGGTAGACAAAGCTAGTGAGATTTTTAACCTTATCAGACTGACACATTCATATCAATCCCATTTTATTTTGATAATATGTGACCCTCTTGACATATACATCCTTATTTTTCTTTGATTTTCTATTCAAGATCACTTTTTTATCATATGCATTAACACGGATATGATTAGGCATTTTTGTTTCATAACCTACATTTTTCTTTTTGATAAACCCCCTTTGAGCTTTATTAACCTTTCTTTGTATGCTAACCACATTACATGCCTTTAAACTTATCCAAATGTCCTACCCAAGCTATAAAGCTAGTGGAGCATTTATGATTTTTGAGTTTGCGTATGTACAAAACCATAAGTGTGAGGGCGTACATATATATGGGTTGGTTATAATGTTGGGATGCTATTTTACATCATATCATTGGAACTCCTATTTTAATGTATTTTATTTTAATGTTTATTCAAAAGAAAAGAAAATAAAACAAAATAAAAATGTTTATGTTTAAATAAAAGTATCTAGGAGGAAGTGCATATGGGTTGCAAAGTAATTTGTGATAAATGCATCCTCCTAAAGTTGTAATGAATGAGTTCTTTAAATAAATATGAGGTAGATGCTGGCTTGGAAGGTTCACTCTTTGTGGTTTCAATGTATTGTCATCAATTGTATGAGTGATCCCTTCAGAATGGTTTATGCTTCATGTGTTTTATGTGTGAGAGCTGAATTGAGTTGTGAAATATAATTGTTGTATTCATTATAGCTAACGATACCCTGTTTTGTATGAATGTTAACTTGTGCACTTGATAGTATACTAAGTGTTACTTTTCTTTCATTATCTTTGATGACTTTTATGCTACTTTACCCAAATACATCTCGCATTACCTTTAACCACATTACAACTTTGAAAAGTCCTTTAATTTATGATTTTTCATGTGAATTTTAGTGATGGAGAAATGAAATGATATACAAAGTTATGAAATGTCTTGATCATTAATGGTATTGAGTGTACCCATAAAACACATTTTCCAAGTCTACCATTTGATTGCTCAGTTTTTGAAAGTATCGCATATTGATTGATCATGAGTAAAAGTTTTTAATGTTGAGTTCTTGCTATGATTTTTGCAAGTCATTCATCTTTACTTATTATTATGTCTTCTTAGAAAATATAGGAATTGAGTAAATATTTTGGGTCTACGAGCTTAATTTTGACACTTTTCCCGAGGATAGACAAAAGCTAAGTATGGGGAAATTGAAATGTGCTTAATTGCTTATATAATTACTCCATAATACTTAACGATTAAGGAAATGAAATTGCAAGAAGATGGAGGCAAGCTCTCTAATATGAGAAAACCTATAGAGGGGTAGCTTTTCGATGCTGATTCAGGGGTGATTTCAACGGTAAAGACCCGGGTTAAGTGTATTTCACTGTTTTTGTTTATTCTTTCTCTCATTAGAAAATGATTATGTTATCTTATGTTAATTGATTTGGATTTAATGTATGGATAATTGTATTCTTGTTATGGTTCGATTATTTGTATATGAATCCATTAGGTATTATGAAAAGATGATTTGAATGCGTTCATTAGATCATTTTATTACAAACCCAATTCTAGAATTTTAATATAATATATATTTGTTATGTTTTAAATTCATTTGTAGTGAATAATGATTCGTAATAATTAGGTGTAACATAACCTAGGTTAAATGACTGACATCATGTCGTAACGTTACTTAAAATAAAAACTAGACTATTATTATAACAATGGTAAGTTTAGGACAATCCCACAGAGAGTGTGTGTAGAGTTGTTGAAATAAAATTCATCGATATTAAGGTTTAGGGGTGTTTGGTTTTAGAAATAAAAAAATAAAAAAAAAGTTAAAATAACTAATAAAAGAAATGTAAAGAAAACATGTAAAAATGATAAAAGTGGAGAATTAGACAGGGACCTGGTTCTTTGGTTGAATCTCGGCCTACACCTTAATTAAACATATCTCATTGATTTGGTGTTCTCAAACCTCTCCTAGTAACTAATAATCGTGGGTTAATAATTAACCAGAGTTTTCCCATATGTAGTGTTTAATCAAGATATAATCGTTAATTAAACCTAAATACAGAATAACCTAAAATACCATCTCTAAATTTAATTAGGCAATAGCATTACGAATTAAGAAAACTGATTAATCAAAGCAACAGCCACATACGACGCATCATTTAACCTATGTTATGTTATCCCTAATGATTATGAATCATTAGTCGCTACATATGAATTTCAACATAACAATTACGGATTATATCAAAATTCTAGGAATGGGCTTGCAAATAAACGATTCAATGAACACATTAAAATCATCTTTTCACCATACCCTATAGATATATAATGAAACAATATAGAATGGATAATAAATTACATCTAGGGAAGATAGTTTTTAAAACTTAAATCCCAAAAAGATTGAGTGGGAGAGGATGCTCATGTGAGAGTCTACGGTCTCCAAATGATGGCCCATTTGCATGTGGTGACCTGTTACTCCCCATTGGAGGGCATGAATCCTACATATTGCATGGTTTGGGTCTCCTTAAGGATAAATCCACTTATTGGTAGCAAATGTGACCTCCCAATGAGGCATAGATTGTAGGTATCTTTAGTGAACGAATCAAATGGTTAAGCACTCAACATTTTTTATCAATAAACTACCCACTGTAGCTCTTTTGGTAAAAGTATTGACCAAATTATGACGCTTCTCAAAATGTTAGGCATGAGATGCTTAGTAATTTTTTGAGTGGGAGGGTCCCAATTTTTCTTTTATTGGATAAGATGACCCATCGTCTCTTAGTCTATTATAGATAAGAAAAATAACCGTCATATAATGTTTTAATGTTTTTTTTAAGTTTTGTTAAATCTATCATCATACATACATGCATCATGATTTTATATAAATTTCCAATATTGTTAACTAGTATGCTCATGTTTTAATAATTTATATTTTCAAACATAATCAACCACAAAATGAATCCACTCACCTTCCTCTTGAGTAATAACAAATTGAAAAACAAAGACAATTTTAATGAATGGAGACGTAATCTTGACATTGTTATTCAATATGAACGTATTTCATGGGTAATGAGCCTACAATATCAAGGCTCATGGGCTAAAAGCTAATGTAGCATCTTCTTCTAAGCCCAAAGGTATGGGCAAGCAGAAGAAGAAGGGTTCAATAAAAAAGAAGGCCTAAACAGGGGTCAAGGCCAAACCCATGAAAAAGCAGGCCAAAGACAACATTAAAGGAAAATGTTTCCACTCTAATAAGATGGGCCACTGGAAAAGAAACTATCCAGTTTACCTTGAATCCCTCAAAAGAAAACAAGGTATAGGTTTCCTAAGTTTATTAGGAACTAGAAATGTGGCAGATTTATCTGTTTCTTGGATATTAGATTCAGGAGCCACTGACCATGTTTGCAATTCATTACAGCGGTTCCAGTAAAGGAGAAGACTACCTAAAGGTCAGTTTCAAGCCAAGATAGCAGATGGCTCCTATGTTTCAACAGAATCAGTGGAAGTAGTTATCTTGGACTTTCCTAGTGGTCATAGGTTATATTTAGAGGATGTTTATTACATGCCA
>JANSVA010426595.1:0-19774 GCA_025504915.1 Erythroxylum reticulatum | reverse complement strand
TAATCTCATTAGAATTAATTCTAGCTTATTAACTAAATGTCATTCCACTAAAGACAATTAGTTGAACTCTTGAATTAATAAATATTATAAGAACAAATATTTCAAATAAAATGTCCAATTGCAAACTCTATTATAAACCTTATTATAGTCATTCACACAATAAAGGGTAAAATTACCGTTTGCCCCTTATATTGGTTTTTCCTTCTAGATCTCCTGTTTTATTCTATATGGTGATTAACACAGAAGATCTAATCTTTGTTTTAAAACTTGATGGGTAGTTAGTCCATCAAACTCCTGGCACCAGTTTAATCACTTATCTCTATAAAACATCTAGAAGTCATAATATTACTTTAAACTCTTTATTTGAGTAAATGTTCCCTGATACATGTTTCAATTAATAATTTCAACATGTGTACACTAGATTAATACTCTGTAAAAATCCATTCCGATCATATCAAGAATTATAATGAAACACATATGAGTTCACCAATCATCAAGATTGTGGTCCATAATAAGTAAATGCTAAAATATATGTTTTAGGACTAAAGTGACGGCCTACTTTATTCTTGAAAACATACTTGATTCCATATTAATTTAATAGTCCCATTATCGATAGTAGACTACTATCATGATATGAAACTCATCATTCCCTTGAAGTAAACTCCTTTACCTATATGGAGATAAATCATAACACTATAGTCTAAACCATAATAAAGCGACTAACTTGATTATTCAATTGTGAATCAATTAATTTAGATTCTAATAATATACATGTTTCCTATACATCTCCATGTATATGTATATTATTTACAAAAGAATCTTGGTACCTTTTGACTAGATATATAATGCTCATAAAAACAAAACTCTTTTTTTTATTAATAATAAATATTTTCATCATAAAATTGTAACAGAAGAAGATTAAGTTACATGTAAATACACTTACTTTCCAGTGCACTATATTTACATAACTCCAACAATCTCCCACTTGCCCTAAAGCAAGTATGACATATCCCTCATTCCTATCTCTGCTAGGTGACCCTCAAAACTCTTTTGAGATATCGTCTTCGTAAACGAATCAGTAAGGTTTTGCTCCGTGGGAATCTTTATGACATCCACCTCTTCACGTTGTATTATCTCCCTTATGAGATCATATTTTACCTCAATGTGTTATGCAGCTTTGTGATTCCAAGGTTCTTTAGAATTAGTCACTACCCCAATATTATCACAATAAAGTGTAATGGCTTTTCTTGCATTTAGAACTACCTCAAATCATTTAGGAACTTGCGGAGCCAAACCGTTTCCTTTTGCTGATCACAAACCGCAACATACTCAATCTCTATAATCAAATCAGCAACACAAGATTGCTTAATACTCCTTCAGACTAGGGGTCCACCTCCTAAAACAAATATAGAACCAGAAGTTGATTTCCTTGAATTAACATCTGATTGGAAATTGGAATCTGTATATTATATCGAAACAAGATTACTTCCAGAGTAAACAAGCATTAAGTTCTTCGTCCTACGAAGATACTTTAGTATGCACTTCACCGCAATCTAATGCGCCATTCCTGGATTGGACTGAAATCTACTTACTTATCCCACTGCGTAACAGATATCCAGTCTAGTGCAAAGCATTGCATACATTAAACTTCTAACTACTGAAGCATATGGAATGTTGCACATGTGTTTAACCTACTATTGGGTTTATTTTCTTGTTCCTCTAAAAGTTGATTCCATGTCTAGTAGGTGTGAAACCTCTCTTGGAATCTTGTATGGAAAACTTATTGAGCATGTTCTCAATGTAGATTAATTGAGACAAGGCTATCTGTTTGTTCTTACAATCCCTTAAAAGTTTGATCCCTATAACATAGTTAGCCTCTCCCAAATCCTTCATTGAAAATTGTTCATTTAGTCATCCCTTAACTGTAGATAACATTCCCACATCATTCCTAATGAGCAGAATGTCATCAACATACAAGATTAGAAAAATAACCTTTCCATCTTATATCCTTTTATATACACAAGGCTCAACTAGGTTTTTTATGAACCCAGAGGTTTTGATAGACTTATCAAACCTAAGGTTCCAAGACCTAGATGCTTGCTTAAGTCCATAAATGAACCTTTGCAACTTGCATACCTTATGCTTATTTCCTGGCTCAATGAATCCTTCTGGTTGGGCCATATAAATGGTCTCCTCAAGATATCCATTAAGAAATGCGGTCTTGACATCCTTTTTCCATATGTCATAATTGAAATAGGTTGCTATGGCTAAAAGAATCTTTATGAACTTAAGCATGGAAACCGGAGAAAAAATCTCCAATCTATACCCTCTTTTTGAGTATAGCCCTTAGCTACCAATCTCGCTTTAAAGGTCTCTACCTTTCCATCTGATCCTTTTTTCCTTCTGTAGATCCATTTACACCTTATGGCTTTTATACCTGGTGCTAGATCTACAAGGATCCATACTTCATTAGCATACATGGAATCTATTTTCGATTCTATAACCTTGAACCATTTTTTTACATCAACATCATTAATAGCCTATGTATACATAATGGGATCTATTTCTTCTTGATCTGAGATGGAAATAAAGCCTTCTCTTAGACCTAGATACCTATCTGGCTGTCTCATAACCCACCCAATACGTTTAGGCACAATTTGATGTTCAAGTTGCTCTTCCAATTCAACTCTTAAATCCATTTCGACATCTTGTTCTGTCATATCCAAATGAACTCTTGGTTTAGATGAAATAGCTAACTCCTTTAGTACCACTTCACTTCTTCCTTTGTGATTTCTCATAAACTTTTACTTTAGGAAGGTCGCATTTGTCGACACAAATACCTTCCTATCCTGAGGACTGTAAAAATTGTACCCTCGAGTTCCCATAGGATATCCTACAAACAATCATACTTCTAACATTGGTTCCATCTTTGTGGATTCAGGTCTTAGAACATGGGCTCGACAACCCAAAGTCCTTAAGCGCCACAATGAAGGCACTCGACCAGTCCACAACTCCCTAGGTATTTTAGCCACCGAATTAGATGGAGCAAAGTTAAGAAGATATGTTGCCATTCATATGGCATATCCCAGAATGATTCTGGAAGGCTAGCGTAGGACATCATTGATCTTATTATTTCCAATAGAGTCATATTTCTCCTCTCAGCTATACCATTCTGTTAAGGTGTTCAAGGAGCTAACAAATTGGAAACAATTCCATTGTCAATTAAATATTGCTGGAACTCTCCAAATAAGTATCCACCACCTTGATCCGATCGAAGTTATTTTAATGGCTTGCCTAACTACTTCTCAACTTTAGCTTTGAATTCTTTGAACTTTTCAAAAGATTCACTCTTTTTATGCATCAAATACAAATAGACATATCTTGAGTAATCATCTATAAAGGTTATGAAGTATTCATAACCTCCTCTAGCTTATACGTTCATGGGTCCACACACATCAATATGTACCAAGTCCAACGTGAATTCATATCTATTTTCTTTAGAAGGAAATGAGGCCTTGGTCATCTTTCCTTTAATACAAGATTCATAGGTGGCTAATGGATCTTTATCCAAGCCTATAAGGATCCCATCCTTTACTAAACTGTGATGTCTTTTCTGATTGATATGACCCATTCTTAAGTGCCACAAATATTTAGAATTAATGCTAGAGTCATTGGCATGTCTTGTTTTTATCAATTCTATGGTGTTTAGTGAGTCTGTCATAGGTTCTATAAAGAACAATCCCTGTTTAATTATCACATCACAAATAAAATACTTATTCTTATATATTGGAACAACATTTTCAAAATATAAGGAATAACCAGATTTTATTACGCAAAAAATAGAAATCATGTTCCTTACAATCATTGGCATGTAATAAATATCCTCCAAATATAACCTGTGACCACTAGGAAAGTCCAAGATAACTACTCCCACTGATTTTGCTGAAACATAAGATCCATCTGCTATCTTGACTTGAAATTGGCCTTTAGGTAGTCTTTTCCTTTGCTGGAACCCCTACAAAGAATTGCAAACATGGTTAGGGGCTCTTGAATCTAATATCCAAGAATCAGATAAATCTGCCACATTTCTAGTTCCTAACAAACTTAGGAAACCCATACCTTGTTTACTGTTGAGGGACTCCAAATAGACTAGACAGTTTCTTTTCCAGTGGCCCATCTCATCATAGTGGAAACACTTTCCCTTGGTGTTCTTTTTGACCTTCTTTTTCATGGGTAGGGCCCTAACCCTTGTTTAGGCCTTCTTTTTCATCAGACCCTTCTTCTTTTGTTTCCCTTACCCTTAAGCTTAGAAAAGATGCTACATTAGCTTCTGGCCCACGAGCCTTGATATTCAATATCTCCTCCGTATTCTAGAGGGTATTCATCAACTCACTCAAGGTGTAATACTTGTTGTTGAGCTCATAGTCTAACTTAAACTATTGAAAAGAAGAGTTTAAGCTATTGATGATCATAATCATCTGCGTGTTCGCATCCATATTTGCCCCAAGCATCTCAGCCTCAGTAACCGTAGAGATTACCTTAAGCATGTAATTCTGCATAGGTTCACCAGATTTTTTTTTTAGATTATGAAAGGCTTGGATAGCTTTCACTCTTGCAAACCTAGTCCTCACACCAAACATCTCTGGTGGGGAGTAACACTTCACCACATGCAAATGGGCCATAATTTGGAGACCGTGGACTATCACATGAGCATCCTCTTCCACTCAATCTTTTTAGGCTTTACGTTTTAATTACCATCTTATCTAGATGCAAGTTATTATCCATCCTCTATTGTTTCTTTATATCTTGTACATAATGAATGTATGGCAAAGCCTAGGGTTGACAATTTTCTAAATGACATGCAATCACATAATATCGCATGTTATTTGCATTCATTTATCCATTCATCACATGAAATAATAAGCCACATTTGATTGTCCATCCTAGAAACATAACAATAATTATAAGCCTTTTAGGCCTAAAATATTCTTCTTGGACTTGGATCTTCCGCTTCGAACTCTTCACTCACATGACCCGACCCATTCAGTAAAAAATGTGTAATGGATTTACTTTTTCAGCAAAAATTTTGATTTTCATAAAACCGAATTTTTTCCAAAAGAAAAAAAAATATGCACTTGTTTTTCACCAAAACCGAAACTTATGAATATGACATAAAAATTCCAGTACTTGCAAAAACCAAAACTTTGTTACAAAAAAGTTCATACAATTGAAAATTTGTTAGAACAAAATTCCAACACTTTTGTTTTCTAAAAGTTGAAAAATAGCCAAGACATTATAACCAAAACCGAAACTTTACCTCATCATTTCTTCAATCCATGGCTTCTTGATCTTCATCATTACATGATTTTGTACAATACATAATCAAAGAAAACACAAAAATGAAATCAAGGAGGAAGCATAGTGATGATAGACCACCATCCTTGTTACAAACCAAATGAAGAAATCTCACAAGGTAACTTTAGAATCTATGGACAACCAAAAGAGCAAAATATACACAAAATATATTCTACCACAAAAAATATGCAACATTAAAAAATGATTACCAACCCTGCATCATATATGGGAACCGACATCATGCATAAGAAAATTGGCTCTGGTACCAATTGTTGGATCGGAAAAACAAAGCATGTCATATTTGGAGAAATGGTAGATTTAAGAACATTTTAGAAATCTAAGTTACAGTGGAAGCAACATATCCAAATCATCATGCCAATCTATACATGATATGGTATAAGGATAATAATAAACATAAACAAGATAGAGATTACTACTGATTCCTTCACTACAGCTTTAACTCCTCGCTGTGCTATCCTATCCTTCTTTTTGTATCCAACACTAGCTTTAGCCTTGCTTTTGAATCCTTTCCTTTGTCAATCTATCATCTCCTTATTGTTGTATCCTCAACCAATTTGATCTACAACTCGTTCTTCTTGGATAACTTGGTTAACAAGATCCTTTGGTGGGAAAGGAAAAGAAATGTGTAACATCTCGTTACTATGTTAAGGATAAAATAGTAAATGTGAGAGATTACTAAGAAATTAGAAAACACATTTTATGCTCATGCATTATATGATATGCACATACATGTGAATATTAAATCTTTGCACATAAAAATAATTGTACAAGTATTTATTGACAATTTTTGGGTATACTTGTTTATATATATAAGTATATTGATAAATGTGGTTTGATGTGTTCAAAATTGATTTGGGGAGTGCACAATTTGATTTAAAATTTTTTAGATTTTTGGCGAAATTTTTGAAACTTGTTGGGCATTTTTGAACTAGAAAAATTGCCAAGTAGCAAAACAATTGTTAAATGATAGTAAAAATTAATGTCCAATGGCTATGAAAATTTTGATAAATGAATTTAGGATTTATTGACAAGTACCATTGAAAATTGGGGAACAACTGGAGTAGAAATTAAAGTGGATTGGACTAGTTAAATGAAAGAACCTAGTCTAATGCTTTAGGAATTAGACATGCAGCAAGTGACAAGTGTCACTTGCCCAACCATGTCTTAAGTCATTAGTTTTAATTAAAAGCCCCGTTTTTTGTTGTCTTTCACGATGCTCTCTCTTAAAAAGCTATTGGAGTTTTATTTTGGTTTCCTCCTTCATTTTCGTAGCTTCTCATCTCTTCCTCTTCTTCATAAGTTTTGATTCTCCCAATCTCCATTCACTTTAAACCCAACCCTCTCATCTTTCATGCTACTCTTTCACCTTGCTTTATCTCTCATTCTCACAAAAAACCCAAGCCTTTCAACCTCAAGATGATGATGATTATGGGATATTGGTGAAGTTAGGGATTTTTTATTTTCTTGAAGAATTTGAAGATTTGGTAGCTAAATAAAGTAAGTTATGTTTTAATTTTATGAGTTTGGTTAAATGAAGCATTTGTGATGATAGTTAGAGGTTAATCTCATAAAATGGTGTTTTGAATATGTAGGTGTCGTGAATGGTGAAGGTTTGTAAATTTCTTGCTTTTATTGATAAGTAGTGATTTATAGAAATGTTTTAGAGGTTAAATGATCATGACAAGGAGTTTTGTATATGCTAGAATGTTGGTGAAGAAATGAACATATATATATGTATATATTGATGTGTTTGTTTCATGTAAATGCTAAATAATGGGTTAGGAGTTGTTTAAGGATGACTGGTGTTGTATATGATGAGTAAGAAACTATGAGTTATGCTACACATGTTTTTAAGGTGAATTGGTTGTGAAAAGGATGTTTTAATGGGAATTGAAAGTTGATGAATAGGTACATGAACATATCTTGTTTTTAGGTTAATGATCAAATCTGGATCATGCTTTGTTAGTGAATGATATTGAGATGAAGTGGTGTTGAGAATGAGGAGTAAATGAAGTAAGAAAGGGTGATCTTTGTACAAGTATGTTAGGTGTAAAAATCTGGAAATTTTAGAAGATGATGGATTGGAAAAATGTTCTCTGAGTATGCTTCAGTGTTTCATCCATAACTTTTTCTCTATTTATCCATATGGTATGATTCTTAATTTGATTAAACTAGATCCATAGGGATACATTTTTCATGAAGACATCAAATTTAAATTCGGTTGCTAAGAGTCCCAAAATTTGACGTGAAATTGAGAACTGGATACAGTACAGTATTGGATGCATGTATATGTTGTGTTTTGTTTTGAGTGTATGAGAATATGTTATATTTTGAGTGTTTATGTTTAAGTGGGGAATATGAAATTTGTATGGATGAAGTTGAGTTGAAATTAGGTATATTTGAAGAATTTATCCACTTGAGATGATGAACCAAATGAGTTGAGAATTGAGAGTGAATGAAATCTAATTGGTGTTTGAATAGTTATGGAGTGATATTGCATTAGAAGAGGTGAATTTGGGAAGATTGTAAGTGGAAGTGATGCTAGAATGGGTGTAGTATCCATTGGAGGGGTCTTGGATAAGGATAATTGAGCAAACCCAAGGTCAGGCTGTGTATATTGACACTAACTGTGTGTTTCTGATGTAAAAACACCACCAGACCTAAAAGAAACATGGGCTGCTCGGGTGGATTCACATGGCCGTACGTTTTGACACTCTAAATGGCAAAATATCATTTTTAAGTCTTCATGAAATTTGTAGATCTAGAAGTCCTCTCTGAAACCATATAAGGTTCACATTAATCAGACATCTATATAAAAAGTTCTTATATTTGTACCAAGAGATGTTTGTTTATGAATGATTTACTTATCAATGTTGTTTAATGAGATGTTTAGGCTTGTTAGTGATATTGAAAGAGCCCAATTGAAGTAGGATTGAGTTATTGACGTAAGGAAAGTGTTCTAGGTGTTAGTGGATTCAAAGATCTTGATAATTGGTTATGAGACATGTATTAAGGATATATACTTGGGAATGTCATTGAACATGCATTGTACATATTTAATATACATATGTGTGCATCAATGGACACTTTTACAATTGTGCAAAATTGTGATCTATGTATGTTTTGCAGGAACATATAGAGTTCCATCATCTAGACGTTTCCAAACTTTGGAAGCAAATGCTAATCTGGAGCATACTATGAGTAGACCTAGATGATCTTACTTTATTGATGTTTTGTTTATATTATGAATTAAATGTTTATGCAATGTGAATCTGTTGGTTCTGGACAATACATGTCTAAGGAGTTTGATAAATGTGAGAATATTGAAGTTCTCCCTATATGTGAATTTAAATGAAATAAGTGAACATAATTTGATTGCTAAATGTTGGACCACGGTTCGATGATGAATGTGTTCTAAATGTGAATATGCATATAAATGAAAAAGTGATTATCAACACAAATGTTGAATGTCGAACTAAGTTCTGATGATATGTGAAAGTGAATAACTGATTATATGTGATTAATGCACTTCGTTACTTGAATGCATGAAAGATAAATGCAGTTGTGACTAGAGTAGCCACTAAAAAAGAGCTTAAAGATCAGAATATGAAAAAGAGTCTCGAGCTCAGAAAGTGATTAAGAGCTAAAGGCTCACTATATAAAATGAGCCCAGTATCTCCAACGGATACGAGAAAGTTATTAATGAACTTGGTATCTACAATACATACGGGACAGTTATAGGCACTCAGTCACAATAAAGTAATAACTGAAAGTGAGTCTCATAAGCACTGCACATGCATATGATATATATGTTTTAAATAGTCTGAATGATTTCTAAATGTGATAAGTGTTTGAAAGATAAATGGTTATTAATACAATGAAGTGAATTATATGATTATATGAACTGTAAGTGTTATGTGACTAAGTGAGTCATTGAGGATGGTCACTCACTGAGTTCACAAAACTCACCCAAAATTTGCAATATTTTTCAGGCTCAGAAGAGTACCTCGTTAGGCAAATAGGAGTATACCTACTGCATACAAATGAAAGATAGAGGTCGGGATCAGTTCACGTCTGCATAGAATTTTCCATTAATTTTTGTATTAAGGAATGTATTTAGAAATTATTGTACAATGTGTATGTGAATGGATTTTTATTGTAAGTACATTATGATTGTGAGTGTTTTGTATCTGAAATGGGCCTTAGTGATAAATGAAATTTTGATGATTTGAAAAATGTTGTTAACTCTTGTAAATGAAAATATTTATGAAATAAAATATGGGCCCAAATTTTTGATTACTGATTTCCATGTAATGTGTTATATTATTCAACTAAAAAAATTGTATTGAGTTTCGAGTGTCTAAGTATCTGTATGAGTATGTTAACACACCACCCTTGCGGGACACGAATCCAGATATCACTCAGGATGTCAGGTGTGTGTCTTGCAAAAGTGGGGTACTACATTGGTTAGTATCAGAGCCCAGAATTATTATCTTATATGGGCATTTTCTAAAATATGTGTCAAGGTATATGCATTTTTGTCATGTCATAGCAGGTAGTAGTAACTGATCCCCAGTCTGAGTTGCATTCATATGAGTCACACTCATGAGCATGTGTTAAGAGAGCTGTTAGAAGCACTGAGAAGAATGATGATCTGTCATAATGTGAGAAGAGGAAAGTTGAAAGATATCTAGAAATGAGACATAGTATATGGTTAGATATAATAGATAAAGATTCAACACATTTGTATTGGTGGATGTATTATTGAATATGACATTAATATTGTGTTTTGGTGATATGTCCTCGAATGTGATATAGTTGTGAATACACTGCCATGGATTGTTTGAGGAAAAATAAGGGTATAAGTAGAAATGATGAGATTAAATAGTACAAGCCAAGTTCAAAATGACCTTGGGATATTGAACTTAGACTTGAAATGATTGTTTGAAAAATGTGACAGGAGTTATAATCCCCCATAAGCATATATTAGTGGAATTGAGATCAGAATTGCATAAAGATTTTATACATTTATAATTCTGAATTGACTGAAGAGGTATATGTAGAAGATAAAATAAATGACAATAGGAAGATAAGATAGAAATGAGAAAAGAATAAAAGGGGATTGAAGTAGACATAATTGACCTTATGAGAGATGAATAGTGTGTATTAAGAGAAAGTTAGAAATTCAAATAAGAGAGGATTTTATGTGCTCATGAGATTAAGAAAAAGATGAGGAATCAAATGGGAAGAGTGAATGCACTCCATATGGTAGTTGAACTATTAGGAAATGATCTAACACTAGAATAGGTAAATTTTGGAAAATTGAGGTAAAGTTGATGTTAGCATATGCTAATGTAAGGAAACCCCAATCGTGGCAAGGATAAAGAGAGAAATATTGTCTAGGATCATTTGAGAACAAAGTATTACTATTGTAAGATAATTGGTGATCTGTTAGAAATAAATCTTTAAATAGAATGGGATAACTTTGATGATACACACCTAAGCATATGCGATCATGTCTACTACATCATTGAGTTTTGATGCATAAAACATTACGACCGTGTATAAAATGATAGAAACTGATCTTCTTGAGGTACTAAGAATAATCGATAAGCAATGATTAAGACATATGATTGATAAAGATTATATGAACAGTATTGATGATAGTAGCAAGAAATTTCTTTCAAAGAAGAATTTCCTTAAATTAGGTTAAGTTGATCAGACGATTCAGTTTAAGAGTGATCAATGAAGAAACAAATCAGAAATGAATGTGTAATGAATCAAAAGTGAATATTGGAGCCATATCCCTAGTGAAGACTCAGGCATTAGAGGTAGAATATGCTATTGAGAGTATACACATTTTGTTTGATGTGAAGTATTCAACTATATGATTGAATTACTGACTTTGAGGAGACATTATTGCTAATGTAAGGAGAATTTAGGTCCACATTATATATTCTATGTAAATATGTTCGGGAGATACAAATTATATCTGATGAATGTGTTACTAACACAGGAAGTTATGATTGCAAATAAATTGAAATGTGTGGAGAAACTAGTAGGAATGAATAGACATTAGAATAAGTCAATGTGAAATTAGAGGAAATCGAATGAAAGGAGAAAATCATTTGACAAAGGAAGTCAATTAGGAGACTAAAAATAACATGTGATAACATTACCTCATTTGAGGAATTAATTACTTAAGAAATTACCAGAATTAATTATAGGCACAAAGGAATTTGGGTTATACCTATTAGAGTTAACCATGCCCCCGACAATATTAAGGTAATGAAGATTAAACTGATCTAAGAAAAATTTTATCAATTAGTGACTATGATCATAGAGGATATTTGGAGTGTATTCGAAAAGTGAAGAGAATATTTTTGAACATTTGAGGAAAACTTACATATTATGAAGGTATAAACAATTATATGCCAAGCTTAATGAGAGTGAATCTTAGCTTAATCAAATAAAATGTGGGTTGTATAATATCTGAACATTGCTTATTGGGAGACCTAAAGAAAGTAGAGGTAATGATGAAGTGAGAAACTATAAGGAATATATAAGAGACGTAAAATTTTCTAGAATTAGCTAGAAATTGGATACCAACAGAGACTGTTAGGGAGTTTTTACTGATCTTAGTCCTTTGAAAAAAATGTCTTAGGGTAGAATGTGTAAACCATATAAGTGATGAAAGTAAAAGAATCCTTGATGAATTATAACACCTATGTAATTATATCGTTTGGTTTTGGAGATTATATCGTATGTAAGGAAGTTTCACATTTGACATTAGGATGAAATCTAATGCAACATAATCAAGTGATTTCTTATGCATAGAGATAGCTTAAGTCTCATAATCTGATTATTAATATATGATTTAGGAACTTGCTACTACAATAACGGGTTTAAGAGTTTGGAGACATTATATGTACAAAGACATTTATGATTTTCTATTGATCATTTAAATTGAGGCAATTATTGAGTTTGAAAGAATTAAATACAAGACTGGGACAATGAATAGATTTACTAGAAGATTTTGATGTACAAATGAGTATTTCCTAGTAAAGCTAGTGTCGTAATCTAATGCATTGAACAGAAAATTCAATAGTAGTGTATCACAAATTTAGATATGAAGTTTACCGATCTAGTGTCATAAAAAGCATAAAATGTCAAGTCAAATTTTGGGGCAAAATGAAGTATTATTAGCTGAATTAAAATTTAAAATTAGTTTGTATGAAAAGATTATTAAAACCCAAATTGAGGATTTAGAATTGTGAATCTTATTAAGGAATTGAAAATGAATATGAATTTCGAGTCTGAATAGGAAAAATGTTACTTTGTGATTGAAATGAAAAGGATGTGTACTCGTTAAAGATGATTGACCAAAGATGTGGTTAGAAAGAGCATGAGTAATAACCTAAGCTAGACATCGTAGTAGGAATATGCTGAAATAGTATTCAACGGCTAAGGATGTAGAAACAAGTTACTGAATGTTTGAATTACCAACAATCCTAACTGTTGAGGATACGCTTAAAGCTTATATTTTGGAGTTCATAAGAATATGAGATTGATGTATAGTTCTAATTAACTATAGGCATAACAATCGTTATGATAGTGACATCATTAAAATGCTATATGAGACATTGTAAGACAAAAAGGGGTCGTTCACCCTTACATTGACATGAAGAGGGCCTAAAAATGGTAAAATACCATAATTGCTTTGAGATACTGTTGATGAGTGAAATGAATATGTAATAGGAGTTAAATGATTTAAGAAAGATAAATGAGTTAGGTGGATCAACACTGGACATATGGAATACAGTGAGATAGACGTAAGAGTTAATTGTATTAGCACTAAAGAGCGATGAAATATCAAGCAAAAGATGAAATACTTTTAAGAGTATCACAATGCCAAGGTGTGCTTAAATAAAGATCAAGATGTGCTCAGATATGGAAAAAGGATAAACTAAGCTCGAATTGTATTGGTCTATATAAAACTATTGACATAAAATTGAGAACTGGGTATAGTACATTGTTGGATGGATGTATATGTTGTGTTTTGTTTTGAGTGTATGAGAATATGTTATATTTTGAGTGTTTATGATCAAGTGGGGAATATGAAATGTATATGGATCAAGTGGGGAATATGAAATGTATATGGATGAAGTTGAGTTAAAATTGGGTATATTTGGAGAAGTTATCCACTTAAGATGATGAACCAAATGAGTTGAGAATTGAGAGTGAATGAAATCCAACTAGTTTTTGAATAGTTATGGGGTGATATTACATTAGAAGAGGTGAATTTAGGAAGATGATGAGTGGAATTGATGTTAGAATGAGTGTAAGATCCATTGGAGGGGTCTTGGAAAAGGAGAATTGAGCAAACCCGAGTTCAGGTCGTGTAGATTGACATTAACCGTATGTTTCTAATGCAAAAACACCAGTAGACCCAAAAGAAACACAAGTTGCCCCTGCAGATTCACACAGCCGTGTGTTCGGCCCTCCAAATGGTAAATTTTCATTTTAGTTCTTCACAGAAGTTGTAGATCTAAAAGTCCTCTTCGAGACCATCTAAAGATGACATTAATCCGACATCTACAGAAAAGGTTAATTTGTTTTTCCCAAGAGATGTTTGTTTATGAATGATTGACTTATCAATGTTGTTCAATGAGATGTTTAGGCTTGTTAGTGATATTAAAGCAGCCCAATTGAAGTAGGATTGAGTTATTAACGTAAGGAGAGTGTTCTAGGTGTTAGGGAATGATTTAAAGATCTTGATAATTGGTTACGAGACATGTATTAAGGATATATACCCGTGAATGTTATTGAACATGCATTATACATGTTTAATATACATATGTGTGCATCAATGGACACTTTTATAATTGTGAAAAATTGTGATTTGTGTATGTTTTGCATGATATATAGGAACATATAGAACTCCATCATCCAGACGTTTCCAAACCTTGGAAGCAAATGTTAATCTAGAGCATACTGTGAGTAGACCTAAATGGTCCTGCTTTATTGTTGTTTTGTTTATATTATAAATTGATATGAATGTGTTGATTCCGAACAATATATGTCCAAGAAGTTTGATAAATGTGAGAATATTGAAGTGCTCCCTGTATGTGAATTTAAATGAAATAAGTGTACATAATTTGATTGCTAAATGTTGGACCATGATCTGATGATGAACATGTTCTAAATGTGAATATGCATATAAATGAAAAAGTGACTCTCAATGAAAATGTTGAATTCTGGACTAAGGTCCGATGATATGTGAAAGTGAATAACTGATTATATGTGATTAATACACTTCATTACTTGAATGCATGAAAGATAAAGACAATTGTGACTAGAGTAGCCACCGAAAAAGAGCTTAAAGCTCAGAATATAAAAAAGAGCCTCGAGCTCAGAAAGTGATTAAGAGCCAAAGGCTCACTACATGAAATGAGCCCAATATCTCCAATAGATACGAGACAGTTATTAATGAAACCGGCATCCACAATGGATACAGGACAGTTATAGGCACTCAGTCACAATAAAGTAATAACTGAAAGTGAGTCTCATGAACACTGCACATGCATATGATATGTATGTTTTAAATAGTCTTAATGAATGATTTCTAAATGAGATAAGTATTTGAAAGATAAATTATTATTAATGCAATGAAGTGAATTATATGATTATATGAACTGTACGTGTTATGTGATTGAGTGAGCCATCGAGAATGGTCACTCACTGAGTTTGCAAAACTCCCCTAATTTGCAATATTTTTTAGGCTTAGAAGGGTACCCTGTTAAGCAAACAGGAGTATACATACTGCATACAAGTTAAAGATAGAATTTTCCATTAATTTTTGTATTAAGGAATGTATTCATCAATTATTGTACAATGTGTATGTGAATGGATTTTTATTGTAATGACATTATGATTGTGAGTGTTTTGTATCTGAAATGGGCCCTAGTGATTAATGAAATTCTGATGATTTGAAAAATGTGGTAACTTTTGTAAATGAAAATGTTTATGAAATAAAATATAGGCCCGAATTTTTGATTACTGATTTCCGCATAATGAGTGATATTATTCGATAAAAAAATTGTGCTGACTTTCGAGTGTCTAAGTATTTGAATGAGTATGTTAGCTCGCCACCTTTACAAGGCACAGAACCGAATATCAATTAAGATGTCGAATGGGTGTTTTGCAAAAGTGGGGTGCTACAAAATATTTGGAGGAGATTTTTTTTAGAAGGAAGGAGGAAACAATGAGACTCTTCTCATTCAAGGTTTTGGCCATGCATAGGTAAGAGGAGAGAGTTGGTCAAAACAATGCAAGAACCTTTTCTTACACACCTTAATTTCAGTTATGCATAAAAAAAAAAAGGGAGAGCATCCAATGCATCATACCTTCTTTAATCAAACATAAAGAAGTCACTAAATGAGACACTTCCCATTTGCTTTAAGATGGTCATATGAAAAGGCCAATCACCTAATATGACATGTCAATTTCGGTTTTGTAGTGATGAAAGATGGAAGATGATCCATCCAATACACATCTTTCATCTTTAATCAAATGAACGCTAAAAAGGTTACATTACATGCTATCATTAAAAGAAAACCATTAAACCGTTTAATGGTAATATCATAACTCCATTTAATGATGATAAAGCATGATAAATACCATCTTTATTTAGCAATTCAATGCTAAATTTGCAACTGCACATTCAGCCATTAAAAGCCAAAAACACACTTTGTTTCTTTAAGAATTTTGTTTTAATATAATTATTCTAATTAATTAAATTAAACCAAAGTCTAGCCCATTTCTAAATGTTCATTTTGGCTTCTAATTAACCATTAATTAGTACAAGTCCAACAATTAATCATAGGCTTTAAAACCTCGATTTATATTTTTTACTTTGCTTCATAACCTTCCTTGAAAACAAGTGGGGAATCTTATTGGACTTAGATAATTCAAGCTCCAATAAGCCTAGAATTAATTTAATCTCATTATAATTAATTCTAACTTATTAACTAAGTGTCATTCCACTAAAGACAATTAATTAAACTCTTGAATTACCAAATATTATGAGAAAACATATTTCAAATAATATGTCCAATTGCAAACCCTATTATAAACCTTATCATAACTATCCACACAATAAAGGACAAAATTACCATTTTACCCTTATATTGGTTTTTCCTTCTAGATCTCTCGTTTTATTATATATGGTGATTAATACACATGATCTCATTTTAGTGTTAAGACTTGATGGGTAGCTAATCCATCAAACTCCTGGTGCCAGTTTAATCACCATCAAACTCTTGGCGCCAGTTTAATCACCTATCTCCATAAAACATCTAGAAGTGATAGTATCACTATAAACTCCTTATTTGAGTGAATGTTCCCTGATACATATTTCAATTAATAATTCCAAAATGCGGACACTAGATTAATACTCTGTAAAAATCTATTCCGATCATATTAAGAATTATAATGAAACACATATGAGTTCACCATTCATCAAGATTGTGGTCCATAATAAACAAATGCTAAAATGTATGTTTTAAGACTAAAGAAATGATCTACTTTATTCTTGAAAACATACTTGATTCCTGAAAACATACTTGATTCCAAATTCATTTAATAGTGTTATTATCAATAGTCGACTACTATCATGATGTGAAACTCAACATTCCCTTGAAGTAAACTCCTTTACTTACATGGAGATAAATCGCAATACTATAGTCTAAATCATAATCAAGCGACCAACTTGATTATTCAACTGTGAATTAATTAATTAAAATTCTAATAATATACATGTTTCTCATACATCTTCATTTATATGTATATTATTTAAAAACCAAACTCTTTTATTTATTAATAATAAATATTTTCATTACAAAACTGTAACAAAAGAATATTAAGTTACATGTAAATACATTTGCTTTTTAGGGCGTTGTCTTTACATATCTCCAACAGTTTGAAGAGTAAAAAGATATTTTAATCAAGTTGGATTTGATTATAAAGTCTAAAAAACTTTAATAAATAAGGATAAATATGAGATTTTGGTTCTTATTTGGGCATAATTGATATTAATTAGAATTATATGTAATTATACTTAAGGTATAATTGATTTAATTAGAATTATATGTAACTATAATTAAAGTAAAATTGAAATTAGAATTTAATTTTAATTAAATAACTAAAATATCTAAAACCTATTATAAATAGGCTTAAGCTATAATGAAGCTAGTACTTCTTGTTTAACCCTTTTTGAAAAACTTACATAGTTATCCCAACTAATTCTGTGGATATCATTAGAGGTTGAAAATTTGTGAGACTATGGTGGCTGATATCAAACAGTTTTGGAAATAGTTCAAAGAATAAGATAAGAAAATGATCAAGCTTCGCAAAAGGTACAAATTAAGATTCATACTCATTATGATTTGTGTGTTAATCATTTTATAGAATTAAAGTAATCTTGATTTTTAAAAAATGAAAATACAAAAAGTTTTATAATTATTCCACTATAGTCATGATTAGATCATGTCTCGATTTTCTAATAATCCGAATTTAATTTTATAATTTGATTAAAATATTTTTAATTGTTATGGATTAATATTGGAATTGAAATTGCAATTTTTGCATGATTAAATATTCTTACAATCTAAAAGGTTTAGATTGAATACCTTAAAAAACCTGACATTCAATTTAGAATTGAATTACCAATATGAATGATTTGAATCAGTTTCATGTATCATTAAACATTAAACAACAATGTGAAAGCCATAATTTAGAAATCCAGATTAGGAATTTAAAAAATTGTAACATAAGAATTTGGAAAATATAACGAATAAGCTACTGGAATTTGGAATAAGTTGTTGAAACATGTACCTGCGATTGTAGCTGGAAACTCCACCAGCGATGCTAGCGTATGCGCGATTGTGGCTGGAAACTCCACTAGCGACGCCTAGTTGCATCGTGTGCAGGCAGCGCCTGCTGTGAACAGTGGCAACAAAAGGAGGAGTTGGTGGCGAGGCGTGTCAACTACAGCGGGAGACGCCATCCAGTGGCAGTAGGAGAAAGGCGACGGCTGACGGCAACACAAGCTGCTTCTTGTGGAAACTTGTAGGCAACAGTGGCTCCAGAAAGCAGCAGTCTGTGGTGTGAGGACAAGGAAAAGCCATTGACGTTGGGCGACAACAGGCGGCTGTTAGAGTGGTGGTTGACGACGACACATGCATATTGACAACTGACGGCAGAGTCTCCTCCATGGTGGTGGCAGCAACTTCTTAGGCTAGCAGGGTAGTTAATAATAGAATTGAATGAAAAGTAATATTATTTTATTATTTAAGACAAGGAATTATAATAGAATAGAATGAAATGAAATAGAATAAGATGAAAAAGAAGGGTTTCACATTACATCTTATTCCATTTTAAACAATAATGAGTTACTTTCGATTTGGAAGTTTAGGATGGAATGTAAAATGATAAATATGTACTACTTAATGTACTCTTAATAATTTTTTATAATACAAATTATATCTCAACTCTAATAATAAGCAACAAGCCAATACAACAAGACTATTCTGTTAAAGGTAGAATAGTCATTCATTATTATTATACATACAATTTATTTTATTCTATTTCATTCAGCTTCCAGACAATATTCACTATATTATAATCCAAACCCTTGTATTCCGCCTAAATAACAATTTTATAATATTTTATTTATTTATATTCCATTTCATTATAAATCATTTATTTCTATTAAAAATCTTACGTATAACCAAAAATAGCCTTAGGGTTTGAATGATGAAGAAAACAGGTGTTTGGTAACAGGGACAATCTTATCCTAAGTTTGGAATAGGCTTATCCTAAGTTTGGAATACAAATAAGGGATGTTTGACAATAAGAAAAGTGTATATTAAGGCAAGAACAAAGCTTGTTTGAGTATTGGAATAAGATATTTCAAACCTACTTTAAGGCTTGTTTGAGTTTGGGATTTTTAAAAGAATTTTAAATTCAAAATCAATTCTGAAATTAATTATTTTTTAAATATACTTACGATTAATAATTAGATTGATTCTTAATTAATTTTAGAAAAATAGTTTCTAAACTTGAAATTAGCTAGTTTCAATTAGAATGAAATTAATTAGTTTCAATTAGATTGAATTAATAATTAGATTCCTTAAACTTAAGAAAAGTTTTTTTCTAAATAATTAAGAAGATGTTTCTTAATTAAATTCATTTACTTCAATTTGATTGAGATAAATGAAATTTCTAATTTTATTTCCTTACATAATAATAGTAATTATTTAGAGCCCAGCAATATTCCAGTCGACTAATTGGAGTCTAAGTCGACTGAGGAAGAGGAATCACTCAAGTGTTCTGCTTT
>JANSVA010426563.1:0-19780 GCA_025504915.1 Erythroxylum reticulatum | reverse complement strand
CCTTCTTTTTCATTGGACCCTTCTTCTTTTGCTTGCCCTTACCCTTGGGCTTAGAAGAAGATGCTACATTAGCTTCGGGCCCGTGAGCCTTGATATTCAATATCTCCTCCATGCTCTGTAGGGTATTCATCAACTCACTCAAGGTGTAACCCTTGCTGTTGAGCTCATAATCCAACTTAAACTACTGAAAAGAAGAGATTAAGCTATTAATGATCATAATCATCTGTGTGCTTGCATCCGTATCCGCCCCAAGCATCTCAGCCTCAGTGACCTCATAGATTACCTTCATCATATAATCCCGCACCGATTCACTAGGTTTCTGTCTGAGATTATGAAAGGTTTGGATGGCTTTCACTCTTGCAGACCTAATTGTCACACCAAAAATCTCATGTAGGTGATGGACCATTGAACTAGCAATTTTCATACAAGCAATTTTCTTTTGCAACATGCCACTAACAGAAGCTAGATACATGAAATTTGGAATGACTAAGCCTATGAGTTAGTGACATTAGGCATAGCTGATGCATTGACACTTGGTAGCATTAGTTGAGTGAGAAATGGATTTATAGAATTGTGACATTTGGTGGCTTAAATGGAGGACAAGTGGCTCATTTCTATGTGTGACATGTTGTTTATTCCATTAAAGGACATATGATTTGTGTCTTTATGTGATAAGTGTCTATAAAGTAAGGAGACTCGTCTTACAAATAGCATAGCCTTATGCATTGACTAATTTCTGCTGTAACTCATTCTTCTCTTTGCTCATTCACCACCGAAATCATCCCCTCTTCTTTCTCTAAATTTTACTTCAATTTTGAAGTGCTATCACACTAAACTCCTAGCTATATACTACATTAAGAAACTACCTCAAGCTATCTTTTATGTTGTTGTCTTTTGGGTGTTAAGATCATCCTACACCTACCTAGATTTCATAAGTGTATTGGTTGGATGAAGGGCTAGTTTAGTTAGTTCTTTAAAGAAGGAACTTGAAGGTAATTAGGTAAGGGAATGGTAAACTTGATTTCATGTTATAATATGAAATGTTCGACACTTAAATTGAATAGAATATGTGTTAAGATGATGACAAATGAATGCTGGAAAAATGATCCTTGTATAATAACTTCTTGTTTGGTTTTGATGTGGGGAAGATATTGATTTGTAACTTGCTAAATGAATGATTTTTCAATTGGTTTTGGATATGAATTTGATGTGTAATTGAGGCATGAATAAGTAGGAATTGAAGATGAATTGATGAACTATAGTGAAGGGGTGCTGAAGGTGTATGAAGGAGCTAAGTTTTAGAAGTAGTTTGAAGGTTATGGGTAAGAGAACCTTCGGTTCACTCATCCTACGATCATAGGAATTATAAGGCATATTCCCATGATTGTGGAAAAGGGTCAGAAAGGTGAAAAACTTGGTTTGGTGTAATTGTTGACATATATAAGGTTAGGGAACTTGGTAATGGTTTAATTGAACTTAATTGAGGTTGAAAATGAGCCTAAATGATGTTAGATTAATTAAGTAGAAGTTAATCTAGTTATGAACTATTGATTGAGGTAATAACTTAAGGAATGTGTGATTAATTAACAATGTGTCTAATAAAATGTATGGTATGTTTAAGATCAATGTGTTCTTAAAAACACAAATGTGTTCCAAGGGTTTTATGTGATGTGAGTTGGTTATGGATGTTTATGATTTAGGAATTTCTATGATGTTATATAATATGTAATGAATTAATGTTTCACTAATATATTGATGAAAATGCTTATGTTTACAAGGCAAATTGAGTTTGATCAAAAGGGAGTGAATATGTTTAATATGAGAAAAATGAAATAAAGACATATGTTATACACTACATTATTTGCTTGTGATTCTGAAATTTGAAATGGATTGTTTTAAAACTATTAAGTCCTAGTCGTGGGTAAATAGGCATGCCTAGAAGGGTCTACACCTGCTCTTGTAACAATAAGGTTTCTCTTGATATTGACACTTCTGTGTCTCCTAATATCGACACTACGGAGTCTCCTGATATTTGGCACAACAGTGTCGTTTGATAATGAGACATAAGTCTCTCCTATTCTATGATACCAATCATGGTATCTTCTGTTCTAGTCCTGTTACCCACTTTTGTAAAAAGGAATAGTAGGCTAACCTATTTTGTATTCTGATGCATGTTTTATTATGTTATAAATAAGTTTGATTTGAAATAAGATAAATTCTAATATGATACAAGATGAATTCCAATCTAATACAAATTTTGGGCTGTTTTGCCACAATTATGTTATATTTGAGACTTGTGCACTCTGTTATGAACCAATGACATTATCTTCTGATATTTATATGTTTTCTTTTGCATTGATTAATCATAAACTGCTCTGAGACACTTAATGTTGGGGTTGCTCTTGAATATGAATAACTAAAGATTACTTACGATATGACTATATTTTGAACATGTGAATGTTAGACGACTGTTAGAAATAGTCATTATTATGTATCTTGTTTAGTTAGTCTTGTCTAAGCTTTATGCTTAGAAAAGTGGTTTTGCCTCTGTGTAGATTCTGATAAGAAGATTTAAGGCTAGGACAGTAACAGTGGCCAAAGGAGGATGTGTTTTGTTTTTGACAAGATGTATATTTGAGATTGTTTTTGAATTGTATTTAATGTAATGAGACATTTTGTATATTTGTGGATAAGGTTTGTAATATCCTAAAAATGATTTGTAATATCCTTACTATAGGATGGATTTAATATGTATGTCATTTATTTTGATAAGTTCATTATGTATGATCTATATTATGTTTTGTTTATAAAATAACTCTTAATGGATAGTAATGTTTGTTGGCTTGAATTTTTGGAAATGCATGTAAGGAATGTTTAGTATGTTTTGGATTATTTTTGTTTTGTTTTATGTAGCATTTGCATATCCTTCTGGGGGGTATGGGGGTGTTACATTGGTGGTGGCCCACGTATTCCTCACAGCTCACACTTTTACTTCTTCTATTCCTATATAAAAAAAAAACAAAAACTAACATAAATAAAATATAAACACAACCATCCAACAAATATAAAGAAAAACAACCCATGCTAGTTTTTAAAGTCTCTAGCAAGACTTTGATCACTCTTTGGCCATGGTTAGGGTCTAAGAAATATTATTTCTTACCCGATGGGCCCTTGTCCTTTATAGTAGGTCTTACAACAGTGACCTTTCACCCTGAAAGTTTCTCCATACTCGTTTTGCAACTCCACAACTCCAAATGGGAATGCATTAATTACTATAAAAGGTACGCTCCATCTAAATTTTAACTTTCCTGGAAACAACTAGAGTCTAGAGATGAAGAGTAAAACCATATCACCTATATGGAACTCCTTTTTCTTAATGTGTGCATCGTGCTAGCTCTTCACATTTTCTTTGAAGAACTTGGCATTATCATAAGCTTGTAGCCTTAATTTGTCCATATCATTTGATTACAATTTCCTCTTTTCTTTAACTACCTTTTGATCCCAATTTATGACCTTGATAACTGTTAGACCCCATTTTCGAAGCCCAACATCGAAATCATGAGAACGTGAGAGTAGGGAAAAACTTAGGATTTGAAGGTAAAACCCTTAGGAAGCAATGCGGGTTCGCTGCGGTGAACATATGGGAAAATCCCATAGACCCTTTGGGTAATTTATGCCGTGGCGAGCGATTGAACTTCACCGTGGCAAAATTGGAAATTAATCTTTGTTGTGGCAACCATTTTGTTGCCACACTAACGAAAAATATAGCTTCGGGTTAATTACGTCGTGGCAAACTCTTGGTCTCGCTGCGGCAAAACCTGTGGGACAAACCCATCAATCCCAACTTTCACCATGGAAAAACCCGCGGGACAAAACCAACAATCCCAACTTCCTATCATACCAACTGCAAACATAAATTCTCTCAACCACCCTCATCAATTCCACACAAAGACAAAATAAACTTGGATATAAACACAATCAACTTTTCAAATTCTTAATCTCATTGTAAATCGATTGTAATGCAAAATGTTTGAAAGATAAAAGCAACCATATTTCATTAATATCCAAAAGAAGAGTTTTACAAAGCTTTAATGAGCATTTCAAGCCACATTACAACATGATCCAAAAACACAGTTTACAAAAATTAGGATTTCTAAAAATGCAACTAAAGCCTTGTTCTACAAAAACTAACTTTAAAAGTAAAAAAATAAGCCTAGTCGAATTGATGCCTTAACTCTTGACTACTCGATTACTTGCTCCTCAACTGAAGATGGGAAGGAACGGGAGGGGATGAGCTTAAAGCTTGTGGGTAATAATTTTATAACCAATAATAAGTAAAACCATTGAAATACTTATTTCCATAGCAACAAAAATTCACATTTAATCATAAAGCACATATTTCTCAAAGTCTCAACCAAATTCTCAATAATGCAAAATTAGGTATGCATCACTTTTTTCAACATATCATGAGCACATAAGCACATCAAAATGGTTTGAGAGGTCTATAAACAGAACGAACTAACACATTACCATATAATGGTCCTATGTAGTCCTGAACAGAACGAATTAACACAATCCTACATAGTGGTTTTGTGTAGTCGTAAACATGAGGGAGGCTATGAAGAAGCTCCATGCCACTAGCGAGCAGGGGGAGAAGTCTTTAGTCAAAGTGCACGTGACATACAGAATAGAGCAAACCAATCCCACATAAAATGTTTCTCGTAACTTGTAAACTTGTTGCCTAAAATGGCACATTTTTGAAATTTGATTTTTCAAACATAGTATCTTTTAAAAAAAACATTTTCACATTCTTTTTCATAATTCATCAACATAATACGCTCATACAAAACACATAACATTTTTTCAAAGCATTCAAAGAGTTATAATGTACATTCATTAAATAGTTGAAATCATTTATTTCCATCCTTTGAAAGGAAATATCAATGGCCTATTACTTGATTATAAAAATGTAACCTGCCTTGAAATCCTTGCTTAAGAAGTTGGCTTAAGGACGTCTTTTCTCTTGCTACTCTTGCCTCTCTTGATCTCCTTTTTAATTTCCTTTAACAATAACAAAATCCCTAATTCAATAGAAATTCTAATTTGAGAACCCTAATAAAATACATTCACTAAAATGATTTTAGAATATTTAAACCCATGCATTTCCTAAGCTTCATGAACCAAAACCCTTCCATAAATCCAAACCTTCGGGTCAATTTTCCATGACCATTATGATCAAGTAAATGAGGAAATTTGATAATAATTTTTTCTTAAAAAATGTTCCCCATTGTCTTAAGTTTCTAATGAAACTAAAATCATTCAATTTGGTTTATTACTCTAAAAGTTATACCCCAAATATTTTCAGATTGTTCTTATACTAAAATAACATTTTGTGCTGAACTTCCATCCAAAAATTAAAATCCTTAGATACTGAATAAAACTCAATTTCATCAAAAAAATTGTGTCCATATGTCTCTAGTTTACTTTAAATAAAAAATGATTCCATTTGGATAACTAAACAAAAAGTTTTGCCTAAAATACAAAGCCTACTCTGTGTAGGAAAGTTGGCTTTGCCAAGGCGAAACCCAGAAGTTCGCCATGGTGAACTTTCATAGAAACCTACTCTAAGAATATGTTTTACTACATTTTCCATCTTTTTACTTCCCATATTTCAAATATAACCCATCTTAAACCTAAACCATCTCTTTTACTTCATTTTCAACTTCATTTCAACCCAATATCATTTACAAATACATCATGATCTATCTTTGATCATTAACCTAAAAAGAGAACATTTGCTTATATCATTCATTAACAACTTTATACATATATTCAACTTCATTTGAGTTTCATTTAACGATACCCATGAAATTTAAAGCATAACTTACTTGTTGAAGCTTCAAATTCTTCAAACTTTTCGAGATCTCTATAAACCCTAGCTTTTCTCTTCTTTTCCACTCCTACCACGACACTCTCCTTCTTTCTCTCTTCTCACTCACAATTTTTCTTTGTCTACACTCTTAATAATCATAAAATGTCCCTTTTTCCCTGCAATGTAAGCCTTACATCTTTTAACCTTAAGTGACTTGCCAAATTTTCCCTTGATACATTCTTATAACATTAATACTTTAATTCCAGCAATCCATGCAATGAATCCTCCTAAAATTGACATAATAATTAAATTACAAATAAAATGTTTTATCTAGCAAGACTACAAAATTTATTCAAATCATGCTTAACAATATAAATAAAAAATTCAGGGCCCAACATTTCTCCCCCTCTTAAAAGAATTTTGTCCTTGAAATTATTACTTGAGTCATCAAAAAGGTGTGGCTACTTCTCTTTCATGGCCTATAAGGGCTCCCACATGGCCTCTTCTACATAATGGTTTCTGCACATAACTTTTACTAGTTGAACCGTCTTGTTCTTGATGACCGTTTCCTTAGTGTCCAAAATCTCCATTGGAATCTCATCATAAGTCAGATCATCTCTCAACTGAACCTCAGTGGTTTGAATGATATGGGAGGGATCTAATCTATATCTCCTCAACATGGAAATATGAAAGACATCATGTATTTGTGATAATTTCAGTGGTAATGCCAACCTATAAGCTAGTGGTCTAATCCTCTTAACAATCTCATAAGGACCCACATATCTTGGGCTCAACTTACCTTTTTTACCAAATCTCATGACTTCTTTCCAAGGAGATGTCTTAAGGAAGACTTTCTCACCGACTTCATACTCCATTTCCTTTTAGTGTGCATCAGTATAGCTTTTCTTTCGATCCTGGGCTTCTTTAAGCCATTGCTTAACTAAGTTGACCTTATCGACTGTCATCTGAATCAATTCTGGTCCTATCAGTTTCCTTTCTCCTTCTTCATCCTAGCATATTAGAGTTCTACACCTCCTTCTATACAGTGCTTCATAAGAAGCTATCTGAATGCTCGAAGAGATTCCCGGAGTTCCCCCTGAGGAAGCGATGGTGGCGGTAGCTGTTAAATCTTTTACTGGTATATAGACAACTGTGTAGACCAATGGGCTGATAACTACTCCTCTTACTACAAGACGCTTATGTAACATCCCCTCACCAATTGGAAAGGGTATTTTGGTCATTTTGAATGGGTTAGTGATCGCACGTAGCACTCCCTTATCTTAGGATATGTATCGGAATGACCTACGGGCGTCCCGGTGCGTACCCTAGGGTAATGGGGTGTTACAGCTTACCTAGCCAACATTTAGATCTGGCTCTACCCAAACTTTTCTGGTTCACCCCAACATTCATACAAATTATTGTAAACAAATTTGACCAATGGCAAAAGCTTATCCCAAGCTCCTTTAAAATCCATCACATATGTCCTAAGCATTCCCTCAAGGGTTTGAATGATCCTCTCAGATTGACCATCTTTTTGGGGGTGAAAAGAAGTGCTAAAATTCAACTTGGCTCCCAGAGCCTCTTGTAAGCTTCCCCAGAATCTTGAAGTTAACTGAGGATCTTTGTCAGAAACTATGGAATATAGAATCCCATGAAATCTTACTATCTCCTCAATATACTTCTTTGCTAGGACATGCAGGGAGTTAGTGTGTTTGATTGCTAGAAAATGGGCTGACTTCATAAAATGATCAACAATAACCCATATGGCACCATGCTTCCTACTAGTCTTGGGCAAACCCATCAGAAATCCATAGTTACTCTTTGGCACTTCCGCTCAGGAATGGACAACGACCTTAACTTGCCTGAAGGGACCTGGTGTTCAGCCTTGACTTGCTAACACACTAGAAACTTACTTGCATATTCTATTACATCCCTTTTTATGCCTTTCCACCAAAATGCTCTCTCAAATTCCTGTACATCCTGGTGCTACCTGGGTGCATGACATAAGCTGCATTGTGTGCCTCATCTAGTATCTCATCTTTCACCTCTTTGACATTCGGAATACAAAATCTTCTTCCTACAACCATGAGTCCATAATCCCTCACTACCACTTCAGACTTCTTGCTATTCTGAATTTCTTCTTGGAGCTTGCTTAATTATGCATCCTGTGCTTGTAACTCCCTAAACTTTTCTCTAAGTATCGGTTTCACTCTGAAAGTAGTAACAATACACTCAGGTTCCTATTTCAAACTTATTCTAAGCTTAGCCATCTCTTCCAATAATGGTAGATAAACTGTCTGAACATGGGCTATTGATGATTTCCTATTCAAGGCATCCGCCACTACATTTGCTTTTCCTAGATGATACTCAATCAACAAGTCATAATCCTTAATTAGCTTTAACCATCTTCTTTATCTCAAATTCAGTTATTTCTGACTCAATAGATACTTGAGACTTTTGTGATCTATAAAAATCCTCATCTGAATCTCATACAAATAATGTCTCCAAATCTTCAAGGCAAAAATCACTGCTAGTAATTCCAAATCATGGGTTGGATAATTCAACTTATAAGGCTTCAGTTTTCGTAAAGCATAAGCTATCACCCTATCTCCTTGCATCAACACACGATGCAAACCCTTTCTTGAAGCATCACTATACACTGTATAACCCTCATCTCTAGTAGGCAAAATCAAAACTAGAGCACTTGTTAATCTGCGCTTGAGTTCCTCAAAGCTTTTCTGACATTCCTCACTTTAGATAAATTTTTTATTCTTCCTTAATAACTTAGTCATTAGCATAGCTATCATAGAAAATCCTTCAATGAATCTCCTACAATATCCTGCCAGACCTAGAAAACTCCTCACTTTTTCCACTATCTTTGGTGCATGCCAATTTACCACTGTTTTAACCTTCTTCAGATCAACATGTACTCTATATTTCGAAATTACATGTCCAAGAAATACTATCTCATGAAGCCAAAACTCGCACTTGCTGAACTTAGCATAAAGCTACTTCTCCCTCAGTGTTTGCAATATTATTATGAGATGTTCCTCATATTCCTTTCACCCTTGAAATAAAATAGATTGTCATCGATAAAAACTATGACAAATTGATCCAAATACTCCCTTAAGACCCTATATATGAGATCCATAAAAGCATTGTTCAATCCAAAAGGCATGACTAAAAACTTATAATGTCCATAACATATCCTGAAGGATGTTTTGTTTACATCAGACTCCTTGATTATGAGCTAATGATAACCTAACCTTAGACCAATCTTTGAAAATACCTTTGCTCCCTACAGTTGTTTAAATAGATCATCTATTCAGGGCAAAGGGTATTTGTTTTTAACAGTCACCTTGTTGAGTCTTTGATAATCAATACACATCCGCCATGTTCCATCCTTCTTCTTAACAAATATAATAGGTGCTCCCTATGGTGATGAACTTGGCCTTATATACCCCTTCTCTAACAATTCCTCCAACTGTTCCTTAAGCTCCTTCAATTTAGCTGGAGCCATCCTATATAGTGGTATGGAAGGTGCAGTTATGAGAATTAAGTCAATGGAAAACTCGATTTCCCTCACTAGTGGCAAACCAGGTAAGTCCTCTGGGAACACATTAGGAAATTACCTTAAGATTGAAAAATCCCCAAACTTCCCTTCATTTATATCAGTGTCCGCAACATGTGACAAGAAGGCTTCACACCACTTTCCCATCATCCTGTCAGGTAGTAAAGCTGAAATAATTCTTAGTGATTGTGTTTTCCTGTCCCCTCTAAAAATCACCTTCTTACCGTTGCCCAGATCAAATTCCTCCTCTTTAAGGCCACAATCAAACATTGCATGATATTTCTCCATAACATCCATTCCAAGTATAACATCTAAGCCTTTTAGTTCTAGAGGTAGTAAGTCCACTTCTAGTCTAACACCATTAATGAGGAGCTCACAACTTCTATATACTTGACTTATTATCACATTCCTCCCTAAAGGAATACTAACAATCAAAGAGTTATCCAAAGGCATCGATTTCACACCATGTAATACCATGCTTACAGAAACAAAAGAATGTGTGGAACCAAAATCAATTAGTAAATACACTGTTGAATTAAATAACTGAGCTATACTCGTGACAACCTCAGGTGCGGCTGCAACTTCCTCTTTATTCATGGCAAACACCCTTGCCTGTTCCTGACCTCTTGGCCTTCCTGGATGAATAGCCTTCTTTGCAGCTCCAGAGCTGCCGACCTCATTGATTGGCCTGGTTACCACTGTTTCTGCTCTCCTTAGGGCGTGTAACTATAACCCCTCTTGCCTTAGTACCTGGGGACAGTCTCTGATCATGTGTCCCTTTTCCCCACATCGAAAACATGCTCCAAATAACTTGAATCAGTCTCCTTTGTGAAACTTCCGCAATGCTCACATTGGGGGTTCGTGTACTTGCTCCTATCCACCTTGCTATTTCCTCTCATAGATGAGGCTTGCACAAAAACTGCCCTTGATTGCTTATTCTTACTAGAGGCACTACTCCCCGACTTACTCTATGTGTGGAAGCTCTTTATACCCCTCACAGGAATTGGAGCACTTATCCCCTTCTTGGAAGACTGCTCCCTATTCTTCCTCTTTTTATTCACTTCATACTTGATATTCTCCAGTTTTTTAGCTTGGAGTGCAGTATATACCAGTTTTTGGTAGTCACAAAAATTGTGGATTAAGACTTTCTCGTTGATCCCCAAATGAAGCCCTCCCTTAAACTTGCAGCACTTATCTTCTTCATTTTTCATGATGTTGGCTGCATATCGGGAAAGCTGAGTGAACTTCAGCTCATACTCACTCACACTCATGTCCTTCTATGTGACATTTAAAGATTCCCTATCCTTCTCTTGTGCATAAACCCTGGAGAGGTACTTCATCCTAAACATTTCCACAAGTTTCTCCATGACAACACCGAAGGCATATCCTGACTGTGGGGCACTAATTCCCACCAATGAAGTGTGTCCCACTGTAACAAGCTCACTGTATAATCTAGTTTCTCCTCATCAGAGTACTTCATCTAAAGCCAGACTCTTTTGGTCCTCTTCAACCATTCTTTGACCTCTTTTGAAATTGTTGTACCATTAAAATCTATAGCTCCATACTTGTAGAGCTTATCTACTACCCACTCTTATCCACCGGAGCTTGCATCGACTCTTATGACCCCTGGCCTATGGCATAAGTGAAAGCTTGAGTAAAGGCTTGAAATAACCAAGGATTCATAGGGTTTGTGTAACACCCAAATAGCCCCTGAGAGGATATGTGAGTGTCACATAAGATAGTACAAATGAACCAAAACATTTCGCAGAAGCATAGCATTCAAAATCTTCCATTAGAAGCAATTCAGAATAAACATACATCTTATTATATGATGAACTTAAAACAACTTGTTTCAAATCGAAACCAGCCTGAAGCATAGCTATTACAAAAATTTTAAATCAATTAGGAGTCATACACTTTATATACAAGATGAAATATCAAACTCAAAATACATTTTTGATCAAAACAAAACCTAGACTCCATTGGCCATTGCAGTTGACTTGTCCTAGTCCTTAAGTCCTTCTTTCTGAACGTATACGGGGCAAATCCACTTTGCTAAGCATATATCTTAGTGAGTAATAACTAAACTATATGTTATCAATAGATACTAAATCATATTATACAAAAGCATCTCAACATACTAGAATTGAAAACAAAATAAGATTTATTTTAATAGGGTTTGTTTCAATAGTAGAATATAATATACAGAAATTTAAAATACTAGGTGTTAGCCCATTAGATCAAAAATAGGGTTTGTTTCTTATGAAAGCATATCATAGATCAAAGGACAAAATGATTTAGACTATAAATCCATGAACAAAAGTGGGTAATGGACTTATACAGAAGATACCATAATTGGAATCACTAAACATAAGAGATCAAAGTCCTGAAACTAAAGTGTCCAGAAGAGACCGAAGTCATGACACCAAAATGTCTAGAAGAGACCGAAGTCCCAACATTGAAGTGTCCAAAAGAGACCGAAGTCCGAACACCAAAATGTCCAGAAGAGATTGAAGTCCTGACACTAAAGTGTCTAGAAGAGATTAAAGTCCCAACACTGAAGTTTCCAAAGGAGACCGAAGTCCTGACACTAAAGTGTACAGAAGCAACTGTAGACTCTTCTAAGCATGAATATTTACCCACGACTAGGACTTGACAGTTACAAAATAAAAAATGTCTAAAATTCAATACATATATCATTCATTGGTTTCATGCCAAACATTCAAACATATCAATCTGACAACTTTGCAAATCATTCAATGTAGCAAAATCAATAGCAAATAAAGTAGTCAAAGCAAAACTATCAAAACTTCTTACTAAATTACTTACAGATACTCAAAGATCACTTACAAACATTTACTTACAAATGAGTTAATCTAAATTACTTAGAAAATTTCTTACTAGATTACTTACAAAAATCTCCCTTATTGTTTATTGCATCGAAGTCCCGACAATCTATGAAATTGGTAGGTCTAAGGGTTCCTCTAAAACATTTAATACAAACACATATCACTATTGTGCATGATTATGAAATCATTTTTGAACATTCATGTTTAATGAAAATGTATGATGGATGTTCATGACAAATTCCCAGTTTCTTATCCTTAAATCTTGTCACATTATTAATCATGTGAAACCATACTCAATTGCTCAATCTAGATTTATTTCACAACCAATTTTTAAGTCCACTTTGTTTAATTATTGTCATTAAGAAGATGAGGTAATTAGGTAATACTTCCTTCTACAAAGTTTTCCCTCTTTATATTATGTTTCCAATGATTCTAAGTTCATCCAATTTGGTTTAGTATACTAAAAGTTATACTCAAAAGATTTTAGACTATTCTTAAGCTTCATTAGAATTCTTATCTTCATTTCCAATCAGATTCTAAAATTCTTATAGGCAGAATTAGAATTTAATATCTTCATAACATTTGTATGTCTATGTTTATAGGTTAAATTAGAATAAGATTCATCCCATTGTAAGCTCTACAGGTCAAGATTTAAGCAAAATACTGAAGTATGTTCAGTAAAATATTATAGTTCATATTATGCCAACATATTCACTCCATTTTATTCAATTAGTATTCTCAAAATCCAATTCAGAAGGCTACCAAATTTTATGATAAGTATAAAAATGTGTTAGGAATCTATTAGTTCAAGTCTCATGTCATTTGGATGTCAAATGATAAAGTTACGGCCAAAAGAAGCAACTGTGTTTAGGGTGAGTCAACCCTTCAAAGTCACTGTCGTGCTTAAGCCTGAGGGTGACGTCCAACATGCTAGCAAAGTCAACATCGTGCATAAATACTAAGGTGACATCCAACATAACTAGCAATGTCACCGTTGTGCATAAGCATAAGGCTGACTTCCAACATAACCAGCAATGTCATTGTCATGCTCAACGTACAACCAAAGTCACCGTCGTGCATAACTTTGCTAACATGTTGGAAGTCACCGTCATGCATAGGCACGAGGGTGACTTCCAGCATGCTAGCAAAGTCACCGTCATGCTAAAGCATGAGGGTGACTTCCAATATACCTGAAAAGTCATTTTCCCAGAAATTACAATCTTCTTCTCTCTTTCATTTTTCACCAGATTTCTCACTTCAATCGTATTCAATGAACACAAATCAAACTTAAACCAATTCTTTTACTTCCATTTCAGCTTATCACAACTCAAACAAATCAAATCTATATTTAAACACCAAAGACTGATGAATGCATGTGAAATCATGTTCAACTTTCTCTACTGTATTGTCATTCTTACTAAATTTGTTTCATTTTCTACATTTTCTTTTCAAACTGCACAACACCCAGCAATCTCATATTCAATTCTAGATACTCTTACTACTATCTTTATACTCACAACCTCAAATCCTCACCTAAGTCATTCAATGAATTCATGCACTGAGGCTACACTGCATAAACTTCTTATGCATGTATATATTTCCTTCATAAAACGTCATCCAACTCATGCATGAATTCATTTCTAGCATTAACATATCATTGGAATCAGAGAGTTAGAAATATCCCATACTTGATTTTTCTGCAATTTCTTTGACAATGAAGGTAAAGAACAGGGTTCAGTGGAAGGTTGAAGAAGCAAAACCAACGAGAAGCAAAATCTTAGTTGGACTGAATTGTTTTGTTTACAAAGGCTAACACTAACTTAAAAATCAACAACAATAATTGGTGATGAAGGTTCATTGATTTTCAAAGAACACTAACATTATCTGAAGAACAACAAGGCTTTAGTGATTTTCCCTTTAACATAAGTACTCACGTGTGTTGCTACCATGTTTATTATTACCGAATTGACACATAGATCGAAGCATGTAAGCCATTTGTCCTTCATATACAAGTGCTACATGTCAATATGCCATTTGTCTAATTTTTTTAACATCCCAAAATTTCCAAAACAATTCCTAAAATTTGCAAAAATTTCAAAATAATACTAATAGTTCCCGAATGAGTTTTTCGCAATTTAATTGCATTTATAAATCCATTTTTAACTTGAAAATTTTCATGAATGCATGTACAATAGTTTGTATATGTCAAAAATAGATATGCACTTATCAACGAATACTAAATTATACAAAGCATAAAATTGTACTGAAATTTCTCAATATTCTAACCCCTAATATGAGATATTACAATTCTTCCCTCAAGAAAATTTCATCCTCGAAATTCATACTTGATACAAATAGTTATAGATACTAAGTTTTCATGGTTTCTTTGGGCTCCCATGTTGCTTCCTCAAGTCCATGGTGTTGACAGAGTAACTTTACTAAAGGTATTTGCTTATTCCTAAGTTGCCTGACTTCTCGAGCTAAAATAGAAACTGGTCCTTCTTCGTACGAAAAATCTGGTTATACTTGAATTTCTTGCATTGAAATTTTTTATGTGTCTCATCAGACTGATATCTTCTCGACATAGAAAATGAAATACATCATGCAACTTAACCAATTCTTCAGGAAGAGTTAATTAATAAGCTACTAGTCCAATTCTTTTGATAATCTCATAAGGACTAATGAATCGCAGACTAAGCTTACTTTTCTTCTCAAACCGAAGTATGTGTTTCCATGGTGATACTTTTAGGAACACCTTATCGCCTACATGATACTCAATATCTGTCCTTTTTAGGTCAACATAAGACTTCTTCCTATCACTGGAAGCTTTCAACCTTTGTTGAGTAATCTAAATCTTTTTTTCAATATCTTTCATAATTTTAGGCCCGATCATCTTGCTTTCACTCAACTCAATCCAACATAATGAATTCCTACACCTTCTACCATACAGTGCTACATAAGGTGCCATACCATTGTTGGTCTAATAACTGTTGTTGTAACTTATCATCAGTTTTATGAGAATCACATATCTCTTGCCTCAAAGTAGGCCTTGTTTTCAATTGAGCTATTAAATCTCCATCAGATACCAGCTACAACTCACTCTCCTTAAGCGATATTGTTGAAATGGTCTTTCGACTCAAGGCATCAGCTTCAAAATTAGTCTTGTCCGGATGGTAGTCTATAATATAATCATAGTCTTTAAACAATTCCAACCAATGTCATTTTCTCAAATTGAATTCTTTATGGGTAAGCAGATATTTCAGACTCTTATGATCTGTGAAAAATCTACAATTTTCACCGTATATGTAGTGTCGCTAAATTTTAAGACAAACACTACTGTTGTAAGTTCCAGATCATGATTAAGATTATTCTGTTCTTATGAATTTAGTTGCCTAGAGGCATAAGCAAACTACCTTCCCATTCTTCATCATTAAACTAATTAAATAAGTCTTCAATTCTCGACAACGGATACTTGTTCTTCATTGTGCCTCTATTCAATTGCCTGATATCGATGCACTCTTAGTAGTATAATTAGCTTCCTTTATCTGAATCTTATACTTATCCGACTGCAATATTCACATCTAATTCATTCAATACTCATTTATTCATTCTTATTCAATATTCATTCATTCATATTCAAACATATGTTACATATGTACACCGTAACATCATTCGCCAAAGCAACCACTTCATCAGATGTACACTCACAACAACTAATCAAATTATGCTTGATGGTTTCCTACATATATTGCTATCTTCTTCTTCATCTTACTAGAATATGTTCTTCATCAATTCAAAAATTTATGGAAGGCAACCATTACAAAATTATAATAACAAACCAATGTTATAACCTTGCACTGAATCACAAACTTTCCAATGTGATACTTAAAACAACCATTCTGGTTCCAAGTTCAACTTCTCAGGGTAATTTACTTCTTAAATCCCACCACTTTTACTTATATCTCTATTCTTTTTCTTCGTCAAATCCATGAAAATACATTTCCTTCCACATCAATTGAAAGGTGTACAACCATAATATAATACTAATCTCATATTCCTTCTTGATGAGCTTTCGGGCTTGCATAACAGATATTACATTAGCTAATGAACTAGTGTGAATGCTATGCAATATTATTATAGACTGATTAGGCTTTCTAAGCATAACTGTCTTAGCATGAAAATTAACTACTACCTGATACTTGGATAACCAATCCACACCCAGAATAAAATCAAATTCATGGAATGACAATCTGATCAGATCTGTTACATATTAATTTCTTATATCTTAATAGGACAATTTCTAAACACTTGATTAACCAAATCATTACAGCCGAAAGGACTGGTTATGTGAATTCCATATTATAATTTATTTGTCGACATCTTCATATCAAACATTTTGCCAGCATAAATATATATATAGGTGGATCTAGGATCAATCAGTGCATGTATGTCAAAATCAAAGGGAGAAACAATACCAGCAATGATTTCATATAAAATCTCATTGCCTGTGGGAAGGTTAGAATAGTAAGTACGAGTGATCAGTGAGAGCTTAGAAAAGCATTTGCATGCTCATGCATGATATGGCATACACATACATGTGAATAGTAAATTTTTCTTCAAATGAAAATAATTGTGCATGCATTCACGAATAATTCCTGGTATAATTGGATTGAGTTGTGACTCTTGGAAATTTTTGAGAATTCAAATTTCATTTATATTGGAAATATTATTGATTAGTGGAATTGTGATATTTTTTAATTTTGGTAATTTTTGGTGAATTTCAGAAATTAAATAGTAATTATGGACAAAAAGGAATAGGAATTTATCATGATTGGAGATAATTAGATTGTAAAGATGAGAATTAAGGGAATTAGTTCAAAAGGAACTTGGTTGGAGTTTAGGCATTAGGAAAGTGACAAGTTTCACTGACTAAGTGATTTTTAGAACCTTGTAGAAAGTAAGTTATGTTATTTGAGAGTTAAAAAGGTTAAGTGATATTTCTAAGTTCTTTCTTCTTCATCACCTTCTTCGAATTTCCTCTCAATGCACAAAGTTTTTCATCAAATATCCTTCTAAAAGATTTATTTGCTTTTCCTTCTCCAATACCAACCCCACCTTGCAAGTGGTTTCTTCTACTTTAATAAAAACTAGAAGTTGGTTAGTGTTCACAGTGGATTACGTGATTTTGCATGAGTTTAGAGCTTGAAGATTGTTGAAGATTTTGGAATCTTTAACAAGTAAGTATTGATAAAATCCTTTAGAGTTTTGGATTTATGAAATGAAATTGATTAATTTCTCTCATCTGCATGGAAAATGGCATATGCATGTATATATTCATGAATACTGTGTTGGTGGAATGAAAATTTTGATTATCTTGTTAATTTTTTAATGTATTTTTAGTGATTAGGTGATGTAAAAATGTTTTTGGAGATTAGTAATAGAAATGAAATGGTGTATAAGATGAGTGTAGGAAATGAATGTATATAAAGGTGGTATGCTCTGCTTTCTGCTTCTTCACTGTGCATATATATATGTGTGTGTGTGCTTACGTGGGTAAGTGAATGCTTTAGAGATTGATCAATAAAATGTTTTTTGAGTGAAGAGTAATTGTAAAATGATGGCCTAAGATGGGAATCAGTGCATAAATGGAGGATGAGAAGAAAATGGTGAATGTGATAAAAGTTGGAAATGCAGTGAATGGTGTATGGCAGAGCATGAAGAACCAACTATTCATATTTGTTTTTCTTGATGAAACTTGGTTAAAATTGCATTTTAGAGGTAGTGTGAATTATGGTGAATGATTTTAGTGAAGTGGAGTAGATTAATAAAAAAATTGAGGTGTTGGTTTTTGAAAAGTTGAAGTTGTCTGAAAATTCTGGGAATGAACAGTGAGAGTGGAAAATTTTAACCTGAAATTTGGTGAATTTAATCTACTGATATAGGCATATTTTGATAAACGTTTCTTCATAAAAATTGTAGATCTTTCTTTTAGCTTTCCATTGATATAAAGTTTGTAAATTTTAGATTTTTGGATCAAAAGTTATGGAGGTTTGAAGTTGAGATGTCAGTGGAGAAGAAGAAGTGGAATTGCATCGTCATGCATAACGATGATGACTTTTGAGACCTTAGGCAAAAAGTACCATCGTGCAAAAGAATGACGGTGACTTTGGGGTATAGTGAATTTGCAGCCTCGTGCTTAAGCATGATCGTGCATTTAGGATTTTGTCTTTTACTGTACAGTCTTGCTTCTTTTGACCATAACTTCTTCTCTAAACCTCCAAATGACTTGATTTTTGAACCATTGGATTCTTAAGACATTTTTATACCTCTTCAGGAAAAGTTTAGTATTTTAAATTGATTTAAAAATATTTATTGAACAAAAGTGAGATAACCTGTTGAAATGGTATGAATTGGTGTTGTTTTACTGAACACCCTTTAGTATTTTAATTATATCTGGACCTATAGGATTCCAAATAAGATGATTTTTGATTTGGAGTAAAATAAAGACATAGGCTACAAATCTTATGAAAAATTTGAATTGTGATTCAGTCTCTAAGATGTCTAATTTCTGGATGGAAGTTGCATATAGTACACTATTTTTGAATATGATCAATTGAATAATGTTTTAGGCATATCTTCCAAATTACTAAAACAAATTGAGTGATTTTGGTATCAATGGAAATTTAAGACATAGAGTAACACTTTTATAGAATAGAGTATGACTAAATTACATCATTTTCACTTTCTAATTGAATGTGAATAGTAGACCCGAAAGTGTGACTTGGAAAAATTCTGTAGTGAGTCAATGAGAAAGGAATGGAGATTTTAATGGTTTTAGTGAGGCATAAACCTAAGTATAAATTATAATTAGATGAGTTTTGATATGGGTATGATTTTGTGATGAAATTAAAGGAAAGATACCTAGAATTGTCACGAACCTGCATTGTATATAGTCCATATACACACATACGTAGAAATGAATGCTTATAATTGTGCACAGTTATTAATAAGTGTGCAACGTGCATATTGCATAATTTTGATGAGCAGGATAAACGTTCGCATTCAAACATTTCCAAAATTTGGAAACAAATGCTAAATTGGAGCGTACTGTGAGTAGACCGAGATGGTCTCATTTCATTTTTTATTATGTTTTGAATTTTGTATTGATTGACTATTGAAGTTCTACTTGTATATGAATGAGATGAAATAAGCGTGTGTAATATGATTGTTTAATTCTAGACCCCAGTCTGATGATAAATGTGTTTTGAATGTGCATTTGCACGTAAATGAAAAGTAATACTCAACTCTAATGTTGAACGCTGGACTACGGTCCAATGATACGTGAATGTGGATCATACAAATGTGACTGATGCATTTCATTTCATGAATGCATGAAACATAATGGATGTTATGACCAAAGTAGCCACTGATTAGACTTATAGCTCAAGGAGTGAAAATGAGCTTCAAGCTCAAAAGTGAATTAGAGCC
>JANSVA010426530.1:0-19786 GCA_025504915.1 Erythroxylum reticulatum | reverse complement strand
CTATTTTGGATCGTTGTCTGGTCAATTGCTACGACAAACTAGTTGCATAAATTTTAGTGCAATGATCATGTACTTATTCATCAAGAAAAAAAATTTGAGGGCCAATAAGGTTGATGCATTCTTGGAGAATTTTAGTATTTCATAATGGGGTTGATAGTAATTATAAACAAGAATACAATGATAATCTATAGAAATTCATAGACTGTAAACAATGTATGTGATATGCATAGAGGAATCAGAAATCATAAAGCACTTTCAAATGCCACTTTTCTGATCAGAGGACATTATCTAAAAGTATGGAGCTACTGTCATAGAATACGAATTAGAAGGAAGAACAGCAAAGGGGATGAAAAGAATGGGAAGATGGAGGACCCTTCCACCCAAAGAACGGGAGATCTAGGCCTAGTTAACAAATAAGACTAGGGAATAAATAACACATAGTTGGTACATACTTCTTACTTTCTAAGCAACTCAAGAAGATGAAGTGCAATAATCAAATCAAGAAGGTAATGAAGTACATAATTAAAAAGTGAGAAGACTTACCTCAAGACATAAAAAAAGGAAGGAGTTTGGAACAACAAATCCCTCCATAACCAGTCCCCATGATATCTAGTTATCTACAAAAAGTCAGGAATTAGTAAGAAATCAAATAGTTTAGCTCTTACTTGGACTGAAATCGCTTATATATGCCTAGAACTTGAGAGTTACCTAAACTACTCCCTCGAAGTCTCTAGAGATCCCAACCCTAATTTGAAGACACGATACTAGAGTGGAGAAGGGTTTTATCTTTTTTACAAAAATGCTAACACTTTGATATATCTTCCTCTATTGTTTGCAACATCATCGTTTTTTGTTAGGTTCGGTTACAATGTATCTATAATGCTGTGACATGGTCATTTTGGGTAGCTATTGTAGGAGACTTTACTCTCCAAACACTGTACCTTTAAACTTTTATTATCATTAATGAATTTTTTAAATTCTAAAAGAAAACTCTTTTAGAATAGGTATATTACTCTTTTTATGTCTAAATCTAGTTTGAGTGGGTCCACTAGCATGCCTAAGAGAATCTTGAGGTCCTCTAGCCTTTATGAGGCAAAAGAGATGGATAAAGTCGAGTTACTAGTGAATATGGGTAAAGAATAACCCTTGGTTGTTGAGCGCGTGCTTAAGGTCATAGACATTCTTTAGATCGAAAAGGACCTTTATGAGCTTAGGTCTATCAATTCGACAGACCTAATTGAAAATTATAACCTCCTCCCTTGTATAAGGATTAGACAACCCTTAGGTCTCATTTGGTAACTAGTAATAAAGGAATTGGAATAAAAAAAATAGGATTGAAAATGGAAAGTGGGAATTGGAATAAGAATGAAATTACTGATTATATGTGTTTGATATAGTATTACACAATTTAATAGTTATGTCATTATTTGATATTAAAGATTAAAAATGTTGATGAAAATTTTGTACTCATATAAAATGTTGATGAAAATTTTGTACTCATATTTAGTTATTATATAATTTATTTTGTACATAATTAATTAAAATATTTTATTTAAATAAATAATTAGGCAAAATTTAAATGATTTATAAAACTACTAATTTTTAAATAAATATGAATGATTTTTATGATAAGAATAAAAGTATCAATGAAACAAAATAAAATAATTGTTAAAGAAACTAATATAAAAGATATTTTTTATGATAATATTTTGACAAGAATCAATATTTTGATAATGTCTTAATAATATTTTGAAAATAACTTGATAATATTCTAATAATATCTAATTTTTTATTCTAGCTTATACGCCCACACCTGCCCCTATTTATTTATTACCAGTAACCAAATAACTAAAAATCAAGGAATAAAAGTTACCTTCCCATTCCACCTCTTTATTACTGGTTACTTGACATTAAGATTAAGAGTTAGAGACAGTCTGCTACCTTATGCTTGCGAAAATAAATGCTTATTAAGATAGCTTTAAGAAAAACTTAAGGTTGTCCTCGAATGTTATGATATTTAGTATAGAGGAAAAGATACATCTTTTCTCTAACTAGTTGCATCCTCAATCGTTCGGTATCATAGCATGCTCTCTTATAGCCTACCACTTTTACAACATGGGTCTTGTTATCAATATATTGATGAATATGCAACAAATTAGACCTGTAATCACGTTCTCAAGGTAGTTTAGTCTAAAATCTCCTTAACTAACTCATGAATAAATTGTGTAAGTCATATTTTGCTTGAAAAGTGCCTTAAGAAATGCGATGATCACTATGGAGGTGTTACTAATTATTGGGGTTTTATACAAGCAAATTTATAGGTTATCATTGATTTATTTTATTTTATTTCTTCATATATACCATTGGCTTTTAACCTGATTTCTTTTGGTTAAAGAGATGGTTCTCTTTTGCATGATGAACAAAAATAGATAAAAAAGAACAACATTAACTTTGCAAACCCTTAAGTTTTTAGTAATTAAAGAAAAAGGGATGTTTTTGTTGATTACAGTTTTTCGATATGTGTAAGTTTTAATATTTTAAAGTAAATATTTCGCAAGTATATGGGTAGTTCGCGTAGTATCTAAGGTGTCGATCCCATGAGGAGGGTTAATCTAATCCTAAAGTCTAAGATCGGAAACTATTCAACATAAATTAAGCAAACAATGAATTTAAACACGAGAACTAAATAATTCAAATAAACCAAAATTAAGTAATAAAACACCAATTGACAATTAACACTTAATGAAAACAATCAACAAATAACGGTTAACAATTTCATATTAAATGTGGATAACCATTAATGAAAATTGATTGATTTATTGAACAATGATAGCACATCCTAGAATTCAACCTAGTGAATTAATCAAAAGAGAAAAGGGAAATTATCTATCCTTAATACTAACATAACCAATTAAGATTTATCGAATTAATGGTTTTAGATGATCCTAGGTCCAATTATTCTCTCTCAAGTTATAATTGAACCCTAAAGAATAAGCCTTAATTAGAATTCATAATCTCTTAATTAACAACCTATCCAAAACCTAATCAGTTCTTAAGTTCTCTAATAAACAATTGGAAACTTATATGTGATCTCTCTACACAAGTTTTACCAACCTGATTTAATTCTGAATCTATTAAATTACCTAACTCTTGTTAGCCCAATTTAATCATTTTTTCAATTCACCCTCTCAATTTATCGTCGAGATATGAAGTGCGTAATTAAACCAAAATAATTCAATAAACACATAAAAAATAAATCATTAAATCAAAATAACATTCGAAAGGTGAGTGTAGAACATCAATTAACAATTTGATTCTATCGTCAAACTATATATCCCAATTCTATAATCAAATAAAACTGAAATACAAAGGAAATATAACTAGAATGGAAGATGGGAGATTGCAACTTCAGAAAGCTTTTTATTCTGGGAAGCACATTGAGTTTGCATCGTCTTCCTCTTTTCTTTTCCTTCTTTTCTTTCTTGATCTCTCCAAGTTCTCTCGTTTAGGGTTTAGTTATGTTGGCTGATCAAAAGCTCCCTCTCCTTCTTTGTTTTACTCTTTATATACCTTTTTTGTTCTGGGATACACTTAAACACTAAATTCTAATTAAGCTGTATACTTAATTATAGAACCCCATTTCACTAATTATGTAAGTTAATAATTCTCTACAACCTAATAGAACATGTTCAAAATTAAATCAATTTCAATTCATATAAGCCATTGAAACATTCAGACGATTTACAGAATGCAACCTAACAACTATAATATGCAAAATTCACATTCAAATAAAACACATAACCCTCTCCACACTTGAACAACACATTGTCATCAATGTGAGAAAGTGATAACAAATAAACATAAAGATAGAAGAAATATAAATTAAAGTAAAAATAAAAAATAAAAATGAGACTAAATTTTAAAAAAAGTGGGTTGGAACAAAACCTCATGGTGATGGAGGCAAGGATGGTGTTGGTGTTAGGTTCCGATCATACATCTCGTATATAATATATATCAAATATATGCAGCAGAAATAAAACGAAACCTCAAAACTAGATCTACTTATGAATATAGATACAGAAAAATAAAAATATGAAATGTAAGATGTTTACATACCTTTCTGACAATCTCCTTCGTTCTTTAATCTTCTCTGTGTTAGGTTGTCCTAAACCATGACGATCAACGCAGATCATCTCTAATGAAAGTCCACACGAAGATAGAAGGATGAAACTTCACTAAGAGATGGCTAGAATTCTTTCTTTGTGCTAGCAAAGATAAGAAATCTTGAGAGAGTTAGAGAGAAAAAGTGTGTGTGTAAGAAAAAGAACGTTTCTTTTTCTCTTCTTGTATCTTACACAAGATACACGAAAATCATCTCAATCTTCTGGACAATTTATCCATCCATAACCCCCATCACTAATGGAAAGTTATGGGAAGTTAATGGTCATGAATATCATACATTAATTAGAAGTAATGAGAAGTTAATGACCATGAATAGCATGCATTAATAGAATTTATGGGAAGTTAATGACCATGAATAGCATGCATTAATGGAAGCCAATAACATTTATTTCTAATCCATTCCATGCAACATTTTCTACCACAATCACATCACGATATAATCCCCAAACACTCTCTCATATCTTGAATCACCATTTAAGACCATTTTACTCATCCTTCAGATCTCTTATGTGTGTGACCCATTAGGTTCCCAATTATATTGGCCATTTGAATTAACACTTAATTCAAGTAAGTTAAGAGCAATATCTAACAATATTTTATGAGCCTCAATTGATCGAAAAGTCAGTGGTTTGATTACTGACCCTTCCATACACAATATTGTCATGCAATTCGTCCTTTCACCATCTATACCCCACTTTCTTCAGAGTATGGTCAAAGTGTCAACTCCCACTAAACTAAATACATCACATCTAGTCCAAGTTTTATTAGATCTTGTCCTGAGGATCTCATTACTCTATGTATCATTGAAGACTCTCTTCATGACGTATATCTACTATGGCCAAACATTCTCGAGCAATGACCCCAACAAAAGGCCGTGGTTTTCATCTCCTTCTATCAAGAGTGGTGAATCCTTTATTGGCTACTCAATTACCTCTGAAAACCTTAAGCTGTACCCAATCACCACCCTATGAGTAACCCCTAAAAGGCACTAATGAATGGAGTCAAAGCATAGGATCAGTATCTGAGATATCCTTGAGCACCTCAGGTCAAAGGATGCTTTCACCATTGCTATGATGCGACTATCATTGACACTGGAATAGAATATCCATATGATTATCTCATAGTAGGTCAATCCAATGTACTTACTGCCCTTAGTAAGCATCCACATGTTAACTCTAAACAACTCATGTCCACAGCTTATGAGATCTACTACTTGATCTAATCAAGGAGTATAACATTTGCTAATCTATCCGGATTAGTGATATCCCATCTCATTAATCTTGTGACTAGGGAAAGTTTAGATACTAAAATATTTACACATGATAAGAATATCATTATCATGATCTCATCATGATTTCCATATCAAGGACTTCATTAAATCAATTTAAGATCAACATCAAATCCATAAACGTATGAACATCGAAATAATGAAAAATGCCTTTATTAATTATAAAATGATTTGTACAATAAGTGGTAAAGGTGATTGCCTTTAGAGCACTTATCTAACAGTTGGAGGTAACAATTTAACACCTTGAGCCTCAAAATAGCAATGAATGCGATGTATGTCCCGGCTCTGGCATCGTTAGGTTTGGGCCATCTCCTTCATCCTTCTGGAGTTCTCTATAAGTGTATCCGTACTTACCTCGGTGTTTGTGAAGATTATGTCCAGTTGCTTCTTCTAGCCTAGTTCTTCTGCATCTTCTTCCTCCTCAGATTCTTCACTAGTTAATTCTTCTTCTTGTTATTGTTGAGCACTTAAACTTGCTTGAACAGTACTGACCTTGATGTGTGTCTTAGAACTAATATCCCGAAGTTCCATATTATGGGATTTCAAGATTTCAGCTTGCCATAAATGATGATGGTTTATGAAGTCAAGACGGTAGACTGTGATTCCGATACACTCAACTCCATAGTTATTAGCTATGGCCGAAACCAAATAACTCATTCCTAAGTTATTGTTCCTCTTCTTTTGAGTAGTAATAATTGCGTTAAAGATATGCGTGGTTGTGCAAACTGGGATACCATGATCCTTGCACCACAACATAAAAAATTCTTTCGTCAAACACTTGTTGGTTTCCGTTTTATCAAAAATGATTTGACACATTAATTTATGCATCAACAAGTTTTGTGGCTCCTAATGGTGTTGTTATGTGTGTTTTTAGTGTCAAAACACTCTAACTCGGTTAATTCAGTCTAGTAGGGACTGACATGAAAATCATCATGCTGATCTACTACAGATGACTCGAGGAAACCACATATTTCATACAAAGTTTCATAATTAATCCTAGAAGGTTGTCCTTGTAACCTAAACCACTATTCCTTAGGTTTATTGGATTCATACTAAAGGTATGTAAAGAATTTTATGGTAAGTTCTTCATAAAGTAGGAATTGAAATTGAATAAACTAAACCTATTGAATTTTCTTTGATAAACTTTCGACCTTGTCTTGTAATTCTAATATATCTAAAGTTTCAAAATAAAAACACTTTGGAACTGTAATTTGTTTATTGCAAAAAGAATTAAAATGGGTACCTTCCTTATTCGAGAAGATCGAGAAAGGTGCTCTATACTCAACTCCCATATTCCTTTTCCCTCATCCGAGACTTAAGTTCGCCCCGCTGATTGGTCACACTTTCTGTTTGCTTGATGTGCGGCATACTGGCTTGTGAGTCGGTAGAAGTTTGAAATTCAAGTAGAGAGAAGTGAGAATGGAGGGTAAAATGATAAAATTTGATAATGATAGTTGCGTGTCCTTATTTTTACCCTACCATAGGCCACGATCGTGGCCTACAAAATTTTCACCAATTTTAATCTTCTTCTTCTTTTGTCCTTCTCCACTTCTTGAAATCCTTTCTTAACTCCTTGTGGCTCTTTACCTCTGTTTACTTACTTCATCGATCATATAATTCACGTTGATGTCCTATTCCTTCCTATTTTATTTGAAAACGAAATAACATAACTACGAAATTCAAACTTTCTAAAGACAATTTAAGGGAATTAAAATTTCATAAGTTGCCTCCCATGTAGCGCTTCTTTTAATGGTTGTAGCTCAATGCTTTATCCTTGGAAACTCAATCAGGTATCAATTATGAGAAGCTTGCTTCCACTTTTTTCATTCAACATTGATTTTATAGCATGTAAGTAAGCTACAAATTGCAAAATAATTAGAAAGACAATATCGATAACATTATGAAAACCAATTAAACTCAATAATGTTCCTTTTTCGAGTGAACTGTCAATAAAACAGAGAATGACAAAACTCCTTGAATCTTCCATCGAATCCAACAGTTTTTCCTGTAAGAAGGTGAGTTGCTCTCTTTCTTCCTTAATCACCTTCATCTCTTCTGCTTCTTTCGCTTCATGAGTAGAGACTTTCTTAGCTTCTTCAAACTCGATGTCTATTGTCATCTGTTCTTCGTGCTTTTGTTCTTCAGAAGATTCAAACACATTTATTATCTTGAATGAGCTACTCTCGGATTCTTTAACATATCATTCATGTTGAATATCACCTGGTCATCATTAATCTAAAGGACAAGGTTCTTTCCACGGACATCTACTAAAGATTTTTCAATCTTCACACATGGTATATTAAGAACTGGGGGATAATAGGGAGGGTTGGCATTCTTTTCTTCATCCTCTTTCTTCATCTTTTGGTCTTCAATAAGGTGGGGTTTAACTTGGTGTTCCACTGGTTCTTTTAGCTCTTCCCCATTCTTAAATGTGATATCCTCATACTACTCTCATTGATGTAATTCTATATTTCTCAGAGAGTCTTGCACACTTTTCTTACAAAATTCATGAGAAAGTTGTCTCACTCGAATCTCTAGGTTGTGAATAGAAGCGGCATGATTTTTTGTAACTTGATCAAATTGCTTTTCTAGTCTCTTCTGGTTCTCTTCCATGTCTGTGAGCTTATCCAGTATCTTGTCCAATTTAGAATCCTATGAACTGGACTCATCTTGTTGACATTCTGATAAGTCTTAATGTCCTATGTGAATACTTGCATTTTTAGATCAATATAAATTTGGGTGGTTCTACCACCACGAAGTGTACATGTTCCAATAAGGATCACTACTTCCCCAACCATACTGTACCTCATTGTATTTCGCAAAAGTTCCTTGTTCCCTATAATATCTATCTTCCATCATTGTTCTTTACATTTCTTCTTGGAATCTAGCTCTTCAGATGTTTCATTCTCACTCTAAGATGTTTTGTTGTGTCTCTACTTTATGCCCTAAACTTCTTTCTCTCTTTTTTTAAAAAACAAAAGATAGTGAAAAAACCTTAAACCAAAGAACTAAACTAATCGCCTCCCTCACAATGGCGCCAAAAACTTGATCACGGTTTTTCGATATATGTAAGTTTTAATATTTTAACCTCAATATTCTGCAAGCGTATAGGTCGTTCGTATAGTACCTAAGGTGTAGATCTGACAAGCAAGGTTAATCTAATCCTAAAGTCTAAGGTTAGAAACTATTAAACAGAAATTAAGCAAATAATGAAGTTAAACATGAGAACAAAATAAATCAAATAAACCAAAATTAAGTAACAAAACACCAATCAACAATTAACACTTAACAAAAATAATCAATGAACAATGATTAACAATTTCAGATTAAACATGGATAACCATTAATGAAAATTGATTAATTTATTGAACAATAATAACACACCCTAAAATTTAACCTAGTGAATTAACCAAAAGAGAGAAAGGGAAATTATATATCCTTAATGCTAACCTAACCGATTAAGATTTATCGAATTAATGGTTCTAAATGATATTAGGGTCAATTATTCTCTCTCAAGTTATAATTGAACCCTAAAGCATAAGCCTTAATTAGATTATGGGAAGTTGTAATCTCTCAATTAACAACCTATCAAAAACCTAATCAGTTCTTAAGTTCTCAAATAAACAATTGGAAACCTATACGTGATCTCTCTATATAAGTTTTACCAACCTGATTTAATTCCAAATTTATTAAATTACCTAACTCTTATCAGCCCAATTTAATCATTTTTCTTGATTCACCCTCTCAGTTTATCATTGAGATATGAACTGTAGAATTAAAACACAATTAATTCAATAAACACGCAAAACAATAAGACTTCATTAAATAAAAAATAACATTCCAAAGGTGAGTATATAACATCAATCAACAATTCAATTCTATCATCAAACTATATATCCCAATTCTACAATCAAATAAAACTGAAATACATAGGAAATAGAACTCGAATGGACGATGGGAGGCTGCAACTTCAGAAATCTTCTTATTTTGGGAAGCACGTTGAGTCTATGTCGTCTTCCTCTTCTCTCTTCCTTCTTTTCTTTCTCGATCTCTCAAAGTTTTCTCATTTGGGGTTTCATTGTGGTAGCTGATCAAAAGCTCCCTCTCCTTCTTTGTTTTATTCTCTAGATACCTTTCGTGTTCTGGGCAGCCTTAGGGTTATTTCAGGGTCCAAAAGGTCTGAAACATCCCTCGAAACTTGACTTTTTTTAGTGTCCGTGTGTCTGTCCGATGCAAACCATGATCGTGGGCCATATTTAAGCCCTTCTGTTATGATTGTGGGTCGTATTTTGGGCTTCTGTCACGATCGTGGCAGTTGGGCCACGATCGTGGGCTCTTCCTAATGCTTTTGTCATGATTGTGGGGCGTTGTTTTGGCCCAAATGTCTTTGAACTTCTCCGTTCTTCGATGTTGCCCTGAAACACTACAAACACATCAAGGTACCTCAAAGAAAATAATTACGCTCAAATGCTTGTACTAGCCCATAAACGCACTTAAACACAAATAATTCGCAAACTAACACAATTCTACTGAAAACACACATACTAAATAATCGAATAAACATATAAACACATATCAAACCCATATCAAATTATACCCTAAAACACGATGCATTTCACACCTATCACTTGTTAACCAAGATGACATCGGGGTGTTTTGAATCAATGGATATTTAACATAGTGGTCAACTACTGATAGCGTTATTACTTGTTCATGGTCGACAATCTTGCCGATGATGCCAACCCACCATCGCCTCCAAATCGTCCTTCTTTCCTTTAAGTCCTCTCATCATCTCCAAGTGTATCATCCATAGTAACCACTCCTACTATACCCCAACCAACAATCTCCATGCACTGTGGTAAATCTTCAATTATATTTCTGAAAGCAGTCATAGATAAGATGTCCCTCCCATTCCATTTTGCACTTGTTGGCAATTTTTCCCAAGGAAAATCCAAATTGGATATAGTTAAAAAACTTTTGTGTCTTCAGATATCAAAATCACAACTGATTTACTCGACTCTCACCATATTATTATGAAGAAAGATATTGAATAGATTTTCATTAAGTATATTCAAATGGAATATGGTATATTGATGGCAAACCTATGTAGGTTTTTAAATGGACTCTAGTTTTCATGTGGATCATGAACCATCAGTAGTTCCAATTTGGTTTACTTTGACCAAATTGCCAATTTAATTTATGAACAAAGAAGGTTTTTTCATTATGGCAAAAACTTTTGGTCAGCCTTTTCGATTAAATTCAGCTACTGCATTTGTCACATGAATATCCTATTCTATCTTGCAATCAGCAACATATGGCTAATGCTTTAAAAGGAAGTGTTTCTAATATTGACCAACATATACTTCTGACACTCCCAATAGATGAGATGATTCAAATTTTCAAAAACTTTAATAGTGCATATAAAGACAAATTGGCAAAATATGATACACAAACTAGAAAAATCAAAGAATCCAGAAAAAAGACAACCTCAAAATTTTATTTAGACATACCCAGGACCATTTTAACAAGATCATTAGCTCCCATCCTGTTAACTCATCCCAATGATAGTGAATACAATGTTGTTCTAGAACATTAAAGTGATCTCAAAAAATTTAAAAAATCTTCACTAACCTTCTTTCATTGCCCTTATGGAGCCAATGATTCCTCATGATAAGTTGAATTCTTTGCAAGTTTATTTAGGCTATCATAAAGCTATCTTCAATGTTAATAATAAATTTTGGGTTATATGGAAATCTTCTTATATTGCTACAATTATTCATAATCATGAGCAATTTATTCATATGGAATTGATTGATTACACATAATTGGAGTCTATATATATAATAGCGATATATGCCAAATGTAGTAAAAGAGATAGACTCATCCCTTCACCCAACTTACAAAGCATTGTCGAAGATATGAATGAAAAATTATGGATGTTTGGAGGAGATTTTAATGTTATATCTAATATTTCTGAAAATAGAGGGAATTATACTCCATACTAAGGAACTATAGACGACTTCAAAAATTTTCTCCATAACGTAGCAGTTTATGATCTTCCATTTGAAGGTTCTTTACATATATAGTTAGGAAGCAGACCTCAAAGGGTGTATGGAAACAATTGGATCTTACCTTTGCAACATTCCATGGATTACAAGATTCTCGGATAGTAAAGTGAAAATCCTTAGCAGGGCTAACTCTGACCATAGTCCTTTAATATGAGAATTTAATCAGCCTACATTACAACATAAAATAGGCATTTTTAAATTCCAAAAAATTAGTAAATGTGGATATACATACCTAATTTTTTAAGCTTAGTTGAAGGAAATTGGAAGCAAGAAGTGGGAAGCTATGAGATGTTTGGTTTAATGAAAAAGCTCACAAGATTAAAGTGTTGTCTAAGGCAATGTAATTGGGACCACGTTGGGGATGTGCGGCTTAACATGGAAACAACAGAAAAAAAGGATATAAAGAAATGGATGATTCTTTTGATGAAAATCCAATGATTGAAGCTCATATTCGAGTGAAGAAGACACATTTTGAATACATGAAGGCATTATTTGAAGAAGGGGTTTTTCAGAAACAAAATTTTGGAATAAGATGGCTCAAAGAAGGAGGCTTTAATTCAAAATTTTTCTATGCCTATATAACAACTAAACATGCAAAGTTATGCATTAATAAACTTAAAAACAAAGGAGTATGGCCGAAAACGCAAGAGCAATTGACTAGCAATGTTACCATTTTTTTTACACAACTGTTAACATTAAAAGTGCGAACGAATATTCAGTATGTTCTAAACTTTTAGGCATGGATGCTAAAGTTGAATTCAAGTGATAACAATGCAGTGCTATTAGAAACAATCAATTTGGAGGAAGTAAAGGTTGTGGTATTTGATCTTGATCCTAATAGTGTAGTTGGTTTTGGTGGTTTCTCTAGATATTTTTTTCAACATTGTTGGGATATTATTGCTTTGAATATGTATACAACAGTTCACAAATTTTTCTTAGGAGTACCTCTCGTGTGGAATAGGAATAACATTAATCATGTTGCTTCCAAAGAAAGATAATTCTTCACATTTTCTAATTTCTGCCTATTAGCCTATGCATTTTTGCTAAGAAGATACTATCCAAAGTTTAGGCGGAGAGATTAAAGCCTTTATTACCTAAATTAATTTCTTCCAAATAAACGACATTTTTGTCTGGCAAAGATATATCAGATAATTTGTTGTTGGCACAAGAACTCTTTCAATTCGTAGACATAAAAGCAAGAGGTCATAACGTGGTTTTTAAACTGGATACGATGAAGGCCTTTGTTAGAGTTTCATGATTCTTCTAGGAATAACTACTAAGGAAGTTGGGATTCAATGATCACTTCGATAACTTAATTCTAAATAACTTGAAAAGAGCTTGGTTTTTAGTATATAATTGATAAAATTGATTTGAGATTGAATGGTTGGCATCAAAAACTTTTTCTCCAACTGGTCAAATGATTCTCAATAAGCATATCTTGTCTATAATTCCATTATATGATCTTTCTACTTTCTAGTTGCCCAAAACACTCATTCACCAAATCAAACAATGATCTGCTAGATATTTTTAGGGGAAAACGGAATAAAGGAATAAAATAGAATGGCAAAATTGGAGGAGCTTTACTCTTTCAAAAGATGAAAATGGGATGGGGTTTTCTTTACTAACTGATTTGGATCAAGTAGCCGCTTGTAAATTATAGTGGAAGTTACATCAAGGTCATTCTCTTTGGGCAATAGCATTAAAGACTCATCCGCAAGGAATAGTGAAAAGTTGGGATTGGAAGCACCTTATGAATACTTCTATTTCTTTTAAAGCTCACACTAAATCATAATAGTGGATGGATCGAGTTCTTTTGGATGGGATAATTGGTCAAGCAAAGGTATGTTGCATTCATATTATGTAGGACTAGATGTGCTACCATATGATTTTACTTTAACATAATTTTCAAACAACGTACAGGATAATCTTGATAGTGTTATACATCTACTATCTTCAAACATTGTTGAATTTTTAATAACTTTTCAACAAGTCTTTGAGGAAGGTTATGATGAGATTATATGGATGCCAACATCTTCTATACATTTAACCTTCAAATCAACTTATGAAATGATTAAAATGAGGTCTAACCAAAAACATCAATTACAATATATATAAAATGCTAGAATGGCATCGAAGATATCTATTTTTGTGTGGCAAATGTTAAACGATTTGCTCCCACTACAAGAAACTCTCAAATGGCTAGTATTTGCAATGGTCTCTAAATGTTGTTTTTGTGAGAATCTATAAGATATTGCCATGTCTTTTTTCTTACAATATATCATTCCAGGTGTGGTCTTGAGCCTATGATTTGTTCTCTTAATTCTTTAAGAATCTAATTCTTCAATAAGGTAGTATTCTATTAGGTTTTTTGCTTTTCCCAATTGACTTCTTCTTCTCAAATGGTTTTTCTCAATTTATTCTATTTCCTCTTATTTCACATTGACTTATTCTAACGTCTGTTTATTCTTACTAGTTTCTCCATATATTTCAATTTTTTTGCAATCTTAACTTCCCGTGTATGTAACACATTCATTAAATCAAATTTGTATCTCCCGACTATATTTACACAGAATATAATGTAGACCTATATTCTCCTCATATTAACAATTAATGTCTCCTCAAATTCAATAATTCAATCACATATTTGGATACTTTATATTAAACAAAATGCATACATTCTCAGTAGCATATTTTACCTCTTATGCTTGAGTCTCCGCTAGAGATATAACTCCAATATTAACTTTTGATTCAATACATATTCATTTCTGATTTGTTTCTTCATTGATCATTTTTAAATTGAATCATCTGATCATATTAACCTAATTCAGGGAAATTCTTCTTTGAAAGAAGATTTCTTGCTACTATCATCGATATTGTTCATATAATCCTTATCAATCAAGGTACTCCCATTCTATATAGAGATTTATTTATGAAAGATCACCAATTATCTTACAATAGTAATACTTCGATCTCAGTTGATCCTAGACAATATTTCTCTCTTTATCCCTTGCCACGATCGGGGTTTCCTCGCATTAACATATGCTAATATTAGCTTTACCTCAATTTTCCCAAATTTACCTCTTCTAGCATTATATCATTTCATAATAATTTAACTACCATATAGAGTGCATTCACTCTTCCCATTTAATTCATCATCACTTTCTTAATCTCATACATATATACAATCCTCTCTTATATGCAGTTCTAACTTTCTTTTTGCTACACATCATTCATCTTTTATAAAGTCAATTATGTCTACTTCATTCTCCTTTTATTCTTTCCTCCTTTCTATCTTATCTTCCTATTGTCATTTATTTCATCCCCCACACGTACCTCCTCAATCAATTTACAATTATAAATGTATAAAATCATTATGCAATTTTGATCTCAATTCTACTAATATATCCTTATGGGGGATTTTAACCCTTGTCACATTTATCAAACAATCATTTCAAGTCCAAGTTCAACCTCTCAAGGTCACTTTCAACTTGGCTTGTACTCTTTAATCTCATCATTTTTACTTATATCCTTATTTTCTTCAAACAATCCATGATAGTGTATTCACATCTATATCACATCCGAGGATATATCACCAAAACACAATATTGATGTCATATTCAATAATACATCCACCAATTCAACTACGCTGAATCTTTATTTGTTATATCTAACCATATATTATTTCTCATTCCTAGATATCCATCAACCTTCCTCTTCTCACATTCTGACAAATCATCATCCTTTTCAAGGCTTATAACAGCTCAAACTCTTAACACATGCTCATTCGTGCAACTTATATGAATGCAACTCAGACTAGGGATCAGTTGCTACTGCCTATTATGACATGACAAAAATGCATGTACGTTTATACATATTTCAGAAATTACCCATATATGATAGTAATTCTGGGCTCTAATACGAACCAAATCTAGCACCCCACTCTCGCAAGACACGTACCCAACATCCTAAGTGATATCCAAGTTCGTGCCCAGCAAGGATGGCATACTAGTGCACTCAGTCAGTAAAATCTCTTTACAAATAATTTTTTTCAAAGCAATACACATGTACGCGGAAATCAATTATCTAGTGGACCCATTTTATTTCACAAACGTTTTTCATTAACAAGTGTTACCATCAGTTTTTTCTTTATCGTCATAATTTCATTAATCGCTAAGGCCTAATTCAGATATAGAACACTCACAATCATAATGTCATTACAATACAAATGCATTCGCATGCACATTGTACAAAAATTTCAGAATACATTCCTTAATACAAAAATTACTCGAAAATTTCTATACAAACACAACTGATCCCAACCTCTACCTCTTACTTGAATGCAGTGGTTATACTCCTGTTTGCCCAATGGGGTAACTCTTTTGAGCCTGAAAAATATTGCAAATTTTGGGTGAGTTTTGCAAACTCAGTGAGTGACTATCCTCGATGCCTCACTCAATCATATAACATGTACAATTCATCTAATCATCAGATCAAGTCACATACATTACACATTCACTTAAGCATATATCAATTGACCATTCATTTCACATTTCACATTCAACACATATCGTATACATATGCAATGCTTATGAGACTCACTTTCAGTTATTACATTGTTGTGACCAAGTTCCTATAACTATCCCGTATCCATTGTGGATACCGAGCTCATTATTAACTATCCTGTATCCGTTGGGGATACCGAGCTCATTTTACATAGTGAGCCTTTGGCTCTTAGTCACTTTCTGAGCTCTAGGCTCTTTTTCACACTCTGAGCTTTAAGCTTTTTTTCGGTGGCTACTCTGTTCATAACTACCTTTATCTTTCATGCATTCATATAATGAAATGAACCAACCACATTTGCATATACTCATTCAATCACATGCACATATCATCAGACCTTAGTCCGGCATTCAACATTAAAGTTGAGAATAACTTTTCATTCATATGCAAATACCCATTCAGAACACACTAATCATCGGACAATGGTTCGGCATTTAACAATCAAGTTATGTACGCTTATTTCAATCAAATTCATATATAAGAAGTACTTCAATGTTTTCACATTTATCAAACTCCTCGGATATATATTGTCTGTAACTAACACATTCACATTGCATAATCATTCAATTCATAATATAAACAAAACAAACAGTAAAATAAGACCATCTAGGTTTACTCACAAGTCGCTCCCAAAGCTAATGCCTGGAAGTTTCGACAACATCTAAAAGTTAACGTTCTAGTTGCTCATTTATAACAAGCAATATTCACATATTACAATTTGCACGATTGTAAGTGTTTAGTAAGGCATATGTATGTCATGAAATATATACAATGCATGTTCATAATAATCCTAAGTATTTTTCTATTATCCTCATCACATAATCAATCCTATCTCAAAACTCACTTAAGTATCATTTGTACTTAGGCTTACACCTTAATAAAACCATTAAAATCACAATTCATTTCTCATTGTAACACTTTCAGGTTTTTCCCAAAAACTAACTTTCGAGTCTACTTCTCTTAATCATTTAGACAATGAAAATGAAGTAATTTGGCAATACTCTCTTCTAAAGGAGTGTTCTCCTATTTCTTAAGTTTCTAATGACATCAAGATCGTTCTACTTGATTCAGTAATCTGAAAGTTATACCACAACATTCTAGGACTGTTCTTATACGAAAACAGGGCACCATACTCAACTTCCATCCAGAAATTGAAAGTCTCATAGACTATATCAAAATTCGACTTCTTCATGTAATTTGTAGTCCTATTTCTGTAGTTTACTCCAAGTCAAAAATCATCTCATTTGGATGACTAAAAAATAAGATATAACTAAGATACCCAAGCTTGTTTAATGAAATCATACTTGTTCATACTATTCCAACAGATTCCCTCACTTTCCTTCAATCAATCCTTTTTTTTCAAATCAATTCATAATGCTACCAATTTTTATGGAGAGATAGAAAAAATGTGTTAGGAATCTATTGGTTCAAGTATCACTTCATTTGGATAACTACAGATCAAGTTATGCATAAAACACAGAAGCATAATCAGTGAACATGTCGTAGCTACATTCTCCATCACTCATTTTCCAATTTTTTCAAATTTTATAACATCCAAGCTCCTGCACCTAACACATCTTGTACAAAGATCACCCTTTTTACTTTATTTACACTTCATTTCTTCCTTAACTTTCATTTTAATCACTCTTTCTTCTCTCCATACATCACCATGCACCTATTTCTAAACTCTAAATTCATTTTAAACTCTCAAAACTATCATGTATATGAATAGTGAAAAACAGAGTGTATATATGAAAGTCAACTTGCATTAATTTCTGCACTTCTCTCATGCACATTTTTATTGATCTTTCAACTCTAAAAATTATTTTAACACTACCTTATCACATTTCAATCATCAAAACCGAAAAATGAACAAATAACATCTCCATACCGTGAACATGAAAAATGTCCATTTTCACATGGTCATTCAATGACAATTAAATCACCAAATTTATCTCATATACCTACAACCCATAAGGATTAACAAGATATTTACTTGATAAAACTTCAAAATCTTCAAAAAATCCAATAAGCCTTAACTCTCATGCACCCACGTACATCATCGTGAAGATGGTTTAGGTTAGGTTTTTCTTGAGGCAAAAGAAATAGATAACAAATTTGGAGTAGCAAAAGGTAGATGAAAGTAAGATATAACTCTAATGAAGGTTTCGGTGAATCAAAAGTCCATGAAGGAAAAAAAAAACTTGTAGAAGATAGTTTTCAAGAAAAGACTAAGTCAAAAAGTAACTTAGTCTTTCAAGTATAAAAGAAACATGAAATGGATCTGTTAAATCAAGAAGACTTCTCTTCTTCTATTGATTTTGATGAAAGTCAAATAATAATAACAATAATAATAGAAGTGTGTGAACTATTTTGATGAATTGGTTAAGTGGCACAAATCATCAAATCAAGATGATACTTAAGTAAAAGCTTAATAAGATGAAGCGTCTAAGATGGATGAAATGAATAGATCAGGAGAATGGATCAGACCAATGGAACAGATGAATGGACCAGATGAATTGATCAGATGAATGGAATGGATCAATGGAACAGACGAATGGATCAGATGAATGGAACAGACGAATGGGTCGGATGAATGGAATAAATGAATGGATCAGACAAAATGATTCAGTCTAATATGAATCAGACGAAGTGATTAAGTCTAAGATGAATAAGACGAAGGGATTCCATGTAAGAGGAATCAGACAAAATTATTCAGTATAAGATGAATCAGACAAAATTATTCAGTATAAGATGAATCAGACGAAGTGATTCAATCTAAGATGAATCAGACAAAATGATTCAGTCTAAGATGAATCAGACAAAGTGATTCAATCTAGTCTAGTTAGCTTCAACTTTACTCCATATGTCTCTAAAATTTTTAGTATCTTCTCAGAAATTCTAAAGTAATCTATAAATTTTGTCAATATCATTTATTCTTATTTCTATTTCCATTATCAATTCTGGTAATACCCCACATTTTTGGAAATTTTTTTCCTAAAATTCACCAAAAGTTCTAAATCACTAAATACATTCTCCAAATCATTCTTTCACATGTAAAACCCACAATTCAAAAAAAAATCACATTCCATATATATATACCCAAAAAATGTCAATGAATGCATGTATAATTATTTTCATGTGCACAAATTCAATACTCACGTGTATGTGCATATTATGAATGAACATGAAATGCATTTTCTAATCTCTTAATATTCTCTCATATTTACTATTCTAACCTGAACGTGAGGAATGGGATGTTACAATTCTCTCTTCCTTAAAAAAAATTCGTCCTTGAAATTATCTAATTGACCAAGAAGACAGGGGTATTGTTTCCTCAAATGCTCTTCTGTTCTCCGTTTAACTTCATCGCTTGAATACTTTCCTCCAAATGACCACAATCGATGGACTCACTAGGTCTTTCGATCACTTATTTTGTCACTTGCTATCTTAACTAGTTCCTTAATACATCTCAAATTCTTCACAAATTTCACTTCATGTGTTGACAGTACAACTATGTTAGATCATATCAGAATTTCTTAACATACTCATATATCACACATTACAAATCTGAATCATCTTTATTGGTACCACAAACTCATATGATAATGGTCCTATGCTCTCAATAACTTCATGTGGACCAATACAATTCGAGCTTAGTTTATCCTTTTTCCTTATTTGAGCACAC
>JANSVA010426521.1:0-19786 GCA_025504915.1 Erythroxylum reticulatum | reverse complement strand
ATTGATCTTTCAACTCCCAAGACTGGTTTAACACTATCCCATAACATTTCAGTCATCAATCCAAAGAAAATCACCATATACAACACACTAAATCTCCTCACTCATTTTCCAACAAATTTGAATATCACTATTCTTAACCATTTAATAGTGAGCTAATGTGATGCGTGCTTCATTTCATGCAAAACTACATAATCATAATAAGCTTACTTATTTAAAGCTCCAAAATCTTCAACCATCACAAAGCCCTAACTTTCATGCAACTCACGTACCTCATCTTGATGGATGACCAGGAGGTTAGGTTTTTCTTGGAATAGAAGAAAGAAATATCAAAGTGGAAGTGGGGGCAAATAGAGAAAAGCAAGGTTTAACTTCGGTGAATATTTGATGAAAAGCTTTGGGTTGGAGGAACTTTAAAGGAAGAAGTTTCAAGAAGGATAAGGACAAGGATAGCAGCTAGCCTTTTAAGGCAATAAAAATCTTAACTTTAGCTAGGACACCTGTCCATTTCTTATCCACTTATCCACTTCCCTTTATTAAAACTCACTTATGTATAATTTACACTTAAGTTTATGACTTAATAAAACCACTGTAATCCCAAATCAAAACCCCTTACTCACTTTCAAATTTTTCCCATAATACATCATTTTGGGTCAACTTTACATGTTTTTTTTAACCCCAACATTGAAGTCATTTTGCAATACTTTCTTCTAAAAACATATTCCCCTATGTCTTATGTCTCCATTGACACTAAAATAATTCAATTTGGTTCTGTCCTCAATCATATTGAACCTTTTTCTTTTGGGGCAACTAGCATAACTTTCGCTATAGGTACCGGATCAAAATTCTTATTAAATGGTTTGAAAGAGGACTTATAGGTCGATAACTTTCATGCAGACCTTAAAGGTAAGTTCTATCATAAAAAGAGTCAAATTTGGACCAGATGATACAAAATGAACAGTATACAGAAGAAGAAGTTTCGGTCACATAAGCAGAAAGCAGATGAAGCAATAAGCAGACGAAGCAAAAAAGGGCAGACAAATCGAAAAGCAGAAGAATGGCAAAAGCAGACGAGACAAAAAGCAAACAAGTGGAAATGTAGACGAAGCAATAAGCAAACGAATGTAATAAGCAGATGAAGCGAAAAGGGCAGACGAAACAAAAGTCAACTTAAGATGAAGCAAAGTCAACTTAAGACAACGCAACTCTTAAGATGAAGCGGAATCAACTTAAGATGATGCAACTCTTAAGACGAAGCAGAGTCAACTTAAGATGAAGCAAAGTCAACTTAAGGCGATGCAACTTTTAAGACAAAGCAAAGTCAACTTAAGACGATGCAACTCTTAAGACGATATGACATCATAACAGACAATGTGATGTCATCACAGATAATACGTCTTTATAGACGATGCATCTTCACAGACAAAATGATGTCATCACAAACAATGTAACGTCATCATAGACAATACATCTATGCTCCTGAACATCTCCCCCTTATGAAGACCATAAGTTTCTATTCCACTATCTAAAATTCCCATACTAAATATTCTCAGCAAACTTCTTCAACATATTTTCCTTCACTAAATCCAACACTTAAATTTTATTTCTAGTCTTTATCCTCCATTTCATTATACTCATTCACTATAACCACAATCCTTAATCTATCTCATTACTATTTAATATACACAAAATGTCAATGAGTGCATGTACAATTATTTTCATGTGTGCAAAGATTGAAATTCACATGCATGTATGTTGACATTCTACTAAGCATGCATTGCAAATTTTTCTAACTATCACATTGCTATTCTCTCCATTATAAAAATAAGGATACTAACCCTTAATATGGGGATAGGATGTTACAAAGAATCAATCTAAGGAACTAACAATTGAGAGAAAGGGGAAATTTTTACCTATATTTATCACTAACTTAATTAATTATGAAATGTCGAAATATTAGTCCTAGACTATCCTAGGGTTAATTACTCTCTTTGAGTTATAACCAAAAACACTAAATTATAAACCCTAATCAGATTATAGAAATTTGTAATTTCTCAATTCAATATTTATCCAAACCCTAATTAGATTTGAGGTTTTCAATTAGACTACTAGAACCTATATGAGATCTCTCGTCACACAATTACTGATTTGATTGATTTCTCATTCTTAGTAAATTACCTAACTCTCGTTAGCCCAATTTATTTATTTTTCATCAATTTACCCTCTCAGTCTATTACCAATTTATTAAAATGCAGAAATTAATCACAATGAATCCGATTCACATAAACAATCAGATTTTTATTGAATCAAAGATAAAAATAACCCGAAGGTGAGTTTAGACAATCCTCAACATTCATAAATCCTATCGCAACATCTATTCCAATTTTGTACATACATAAACATGGAAATACGTTGGAAATAGATCCAGATGGTTGATGGAGGCAGTAACGACGGAAAACCTCCTATTCTGGGAAGTACTTCATGTAGGCTTCTTCTCCACGTCTGTCTTCCTTCATCTTTTTCTAAATCTCTCGATGAACTCTCTCTAGGGTTTTGTGATGGTGGCTAATGCAAGGAGCTCCTTTTTTCTATTCTTCTTGTTCTACTTATGTTCTTTTGCGTTTAGGGTTAAACTGGAGTGTTTTTAAAGCTTCGAAAGGTCCAAAATATCCCTCAAAAAGCAAAGTTTGGAAGTGGCTACGCATCTACCCAATACAAGTCATGACCGTGGCCCTATAGGCCATGATTGTGGTCTACTTCTAAGCCTTTTTACAAGATCATGGCATGTAGGGCACGATTGTGGGCCAACGATTGTGCTTCTGTCACAATTATGGTGAACATCTCCGTTCTTCAATGTTGACCATGAAACACTAACAAACACGTTAAGGTAGCTCAAAGACATAATAATTAAGCTCAAAGACTTGTGCTAACCCATTAAATCACTTAAACACAATTAATTCATAAACTAACACAATTATAACCTAAACGCATACTAAACAATTAAGTTAATACTTAAATACAAATCAAACTAAGCCCTACAACATAATGCAATTCACACTTATCAACGTCCCCACTTAAACGTTTTTTTGTCCTCAAGTAAACAAAATAACAAACAAAAAAAATTTATACAGCAACAATGCAGTAATGAGACAATGGCTTCAACTTTATGAAATAAATTTAATTTTAAAGACAATCATTCGAGTCATTTCAAATCATTAACATGAAAAATCTGCATCTTGGGCCTTTGAACTACATATACATATTGTTGGGCCCAGGTATCATTACTTATTACAATTGTAAGGAGAATTTCAGTGTCAGCGTTGGCAGGTTCATCGTGGCAAAGTAAGTGTTTTTTGGTGGTGAAACTAAGGAATACGACTAATGAACTTTCAGGAAAAGTTTATCGCGACCAACATCTGGCTTCGCCATGGCGAAGTTTCAAGATCAAGCAAGCGTACCCTTCGTCGCAGTGAAGTTACAAGATTCAGCCTAAAACATCCTTCAAGAAAGGTTTGCTGTGGAAAAAATCTTTGTTTCACCATGACAAAACCTTCGAATTTGTAACCCAGAACCTAACAAACCAAGATAATTTACACATACAATTTCCAACCACAATTAACAACTCAACAAAAGATAAATATGAACATATGCAAAAGAAATCTTCTTGCTTCATAATCTCATTACTAAATTGAAATAGAGTTTAAGCCTAGCTTTAATTACATATCAACAGCTACATCAATAACTTAATACAAAATATAAAATGGATGCCCATGTTTGATATGCTTATAAAGCTACCCAAAATAGTTGAACTAACTTAGTTACTAAATATAGCTAGCGTGGAGTTTGCCCCAAAGCTTTGCAAAGATCAACAACCTTCTTGTTCTGCACCTGAGGAGTGAAAATGATGGGGTGAGCTGCGAAGCTCATTGGTTAATATATTTATATCCATTAGTAACGAGCACAAAAATCAAGCATATATATATATATATATACATCTATATCTCATCTTTATCTAGCAATTTAATCATCGACTATTCTAGCTCACAGATTCAAAGTTAAAAATGTCATCGCATAGAACATATCATGTCTATTTAACCATCGAAGCATAACACTCAATTTTGTATCATACTTGACAAATCAAAGATGAAATGCATAAACATAATGGCTTGAGAGTCCCATAGATTGAAATAGAGAAACCGAAGTTTACACCATGAACTAAATGAGTCTATTTCTTAGTAGTTCATATGCCACAAGAGGGAAGATAGGAGAAGGCTTTAGCTCAATGTACACGTGATGAATGAAATGGTATCTCTCTTGCCTAAGCACAAGAAAATTTTTATGCTCAATTCATTCCATCTCATATTATTTTCATGCTTCTTTTGCTATTTCCTCTTTTGATTACACCAAATGTCATAACATTTTCAAAGCATACCATAATAATAAATCATAATGCATTTTCCAACAATCACAATAATTTAAAATCAAGCAATTAAGTATACACACATAGGTATGGAAATTTTCCCATCTCCATAACATATTAGCCACCTAAATTACTTGACATTCCAAGTTCAAGTTTGCCTTTCCTCTTGCTTTTGTATAGGATTTTCTTGGTTTCCTTCAAATAAACCAAATTTCCATTCAGACCAATGTTCAATTCAGAAATCCATAAAGCTTCAAAGAATCAAAATATAAATAACAAATTTATCTTAGACTTAACCTACCCATAGTGTATCTAGGTTTGAAAAACCAAGACCTAGTTTAAAACCATGAAAATCAAATAGGTTTCTTGAATCCTCTTCTTTCTCCCTTCATTTAATCACAAAACTCATTTCTCTACTTCCTTTTCTACCCTTAACGAGAAGAAAAGATGATAGAGATTACCTAACAAGTTAATTTCTCTTCCTTCTTCTTCTTTCTCCTTCTCCACGATTTTTCTTCTTCTTTCTTTCTTTCCCATGTTTTTCTCTCTTCTTTCTCATTTCAAGACTGCTTTTTGTCTTGTCTTTCCAATTATACCCTTCTTCATTTAATGTAATGCCCATTAGCTCCTTTAGTCTATTAACTACCATATTATGCTTCTAACAATTCTATTCTAAATTCTAAATTCTAAATTAATGGACTAAACTATAAAATAATAAACAAATTAATAAATTAATAAATAATAATAAAAATTGGGGTCTAACACATATTAATCTAGACTCAAGTGTTAAATTGTTTATCCTTTTCAATTACACACCTACATTAATAATTTTTTGGTCATTCAGACTTTGTAACTACTCCTAAGTACATTTTCATGAAAAGTCAAACTATTTACAAGTTTAGTAGGCTTTATTAGAAAATATATATTTTTGGACCTAGTCTTTTACTCGGAGGCAAACATTGGTGATGACTGTCGATCTGGTTACTCAACTAGGTCCTATTTTTAATAAGCTGCTTGGTTGAAATGTCTTTATAACCTTTTGATGCGGAGGCACACATTTGTGATATGTATCGATTCGGTTACTCAGCTACATCACTTTCTCAACTAGCTACTAGCTCTATTTATAACTCGAAGGTCAGCAGAATAGTTATTATTTAAAACTAACAAAAAAATTATTTTGATTGCCTACCTTATTGCTTTAGCTACTCGTTTTCATGAAAAAAAAATACTAGCAAAGAACCTAAATTTATGAATGAATGTGACAATTTAGAGTGTGGCAAACTCACACTAAATCCTAATTAACTTGCATATTTAGTCAAAGAACCCAATGCACTTACAAACAAAGAACCTAAATTTATGAATGAATGTGACAATTTAGAGTGTGGCAAACTCACACTAAATCCTAATTAACTTGCATATTTAGTCAAAGAACTCAATGCACTAACTTTGTAAGCTAATGACTCTTCACAATCTAATAGACTATATTCAAAATTAAATCAATTTCAATCCATCTAAGCCATTGCACATTCACATAATTTATAAAATGCAACCTAACAAACCATCATACAATATACAAAATTCACACTCAAAACAAAACACATAACCCTCCCCGCACTTGAACAACACATTGTCCTCATGTGAGAGGGGTATACAAACACACCAGGGGAAATAAAACACAGAATACAAAAACATAAGAAGAAAATACTAACAAAAATGAAAAGAAAAGGGTTAGAACATGAAACTGTTTAAGTGACTGAGGTAGTGGCAGTGTGAAAGATGGAGACCAAATGTGCTTAATGTCGAGATGGCTTTCCTATCATATAATTGATTCAGAGAGAGTAAGAGAATTAGTAATCCTAGATCATTTTAAATCATTAAAATTTTATTTTTGAAATTTGAAACAAATCTAATTACCAAACATGCTAATTTGTGGTCATTAGCTTCACCTTGTATCATTGAAAACTCAGCTGAGATCAATTATGTGTGGCTTACTTCCACCCTTCTTGTTCAACATCAGTTTGTAGCCTGTAAGTAAGCTACAAATTGCAAAATGATCAAAAGGACAATATTAATAAAATTGAGAAAATCAATTAATATCAATAATGTCCTTTCTATTAACAAACTATCAATAAAATAGGGAATAACAAAACTCCCTAAATCTTCCATTGAGTCTAACAGTTTGTCTTGTAAGAAGGTGAGTTGCTCTCTTTCTTCCTTAATCACCTTCGTCTGCTTTACTTCTTCCACTTCATGAACAAATACTTTCATAGCTTCTTCAAACTTCATTTTTTCTTTATTCTTTTGTTATTTAAAAGATTCGAACACATTAATTATCCTGAAAGAGCTACTATCCTTCGAATTCTTTAATACATCATTCATGATGAATGTCACTTGGTCATCATTAATCGGAAGCATAAGGTTATTTTCATGAAAATCTACCCAAGATTCTTCGATGTTCAAATATGGTATATTAATAATTGGTGAATAAAAGGGAGGGTTGGCACTTTTTTCTTCATCTCTTGGTCTTCAATAAGGTGGGGTCAACATGGTATTCCATTGGTTCTTTTAGTTCTTCCGCATTCTTAAGTGTGATAGCCTTATATTGCTCTCGTTGATGTAATTCTATATTTCGTAGAGAGTCTTCCACATTTGCCTCACAAAATTCACTAGAAAGTTGTCTTACTTGAATCTTCAAATTGTGAATAGAAACGACATGATTTTCTGTTACTTGATGAAATAGCTCTTCCAATCTCTTCTGGTTCTCTTCCATGTCTATGAGCTTAGCCATGATTTTGTCCAATTTGGAATCCCATGAACTAGACTCATCTTATTGAAATTCAAATAGGTCTTGATGTCCTATATGAGTACTTACATTGTTGGACTAATAGAAATCTAGGTAGTTCTGCCACCCATAGTGTACATGTTCTAATAAGGATCATTACTTTCCCAACCATATTGTGCCTCATTGTAATTTGCAAAAGTTCCTTCCTCCCTACCATATCTGTCTTTCATCATCGTTCTTTCCATTTCTTTTTGGCATATAGCTCTTCAGATGTCTCACTCTCACTCTAAGATGTCTTGATGTGTCTCTACTTTATGGCCCAAACTTCTTCTTCTTCTTTTTATTATGATTATTATTTAAAATGAAAGACAATGAAAAAGATTAGATTAAAGAACTAAACTAATTGCCTCTTCAGCAATGACGCCAAAAACTTGATTGTGGTTTTTTCAATATATGTAGTTTTAATATTTTAACCTCGATTTAAGCACTTGCATAGGTCATTCACGTAGTATCTAAGGTGTCAATCCTACTAGGAGGGTTAATCTAATCCAAAACTCTAGGGCCAAAACAAAATGTAGAAATTCAACTATTACTAAGCTAAAACAATAACGCAATTCAGCCAATCAATTCAATCAACCAATTCAACTAAAGAATTAATCACAAAATATTAACAAATAAGCAAATTGCAATGCACACACCAGAATTAACCTAAGGAACTACCAATTGAGAGAAAGGGGATTTCAACACTAACCTAATTAATTATGAAATGTCAAATTATTGGTCCTGAACTATACTAGGGTTGATTACTATCTCTTATGTAATAACCAAAAGCACTAAATTATAAACCCTAATTAGATTATAGAAATTGCAATTTCTCAATTAAAAATTTATCCAAACCTTAATTAGATATGAAGTTTTCCACTAGTCTACTGAAACTTACGTGAGATCTCTCATCATATAATTACCGATTTGATTGATTTCTCATTCTTATTAAATTACCTAACTCTCGTTAGCCCATTTAATTATTTTTCATCAGTTCACTCTCTCAATCTATTACAGATTTTTGAAAATGTTGAAATCAATCACAATGAATCCAATTCATATAAACAATCAGATTTTTATTAAATCAAAGATAAAAATAACCCAAAGGTGAGTTTAGACAATCCTCAACATTTATAAATCCTACCTCAATAGCTATTCTAATTCTATATATAGATAAGAATGGAAATATACTGGAAAATAGATTCGGATGGAAGATGGAGGCAACAACTGTAGGAAACCTCTTTCTTTGGGAAGTACTTCGTGTAGGCTTCTTCTCCATATCTCTCTTCCTTCGTGTCTTTCTCAATCTCTCGATGAACTCTCTATAGTATTTCATGATGGTGGCTAATACAAGAAGCTCCATTTTCTGTTCTTCTTGTTCTATTTATGTTCTTTTTCATTTAGGGTTGAAATATAATTTTTTGGGGTCCGAAAGGTCCAAAAATCCCTCAAAACACAAAGTTTGGAAGTGGCTGTGCATCTACCCCAAAAAATCCCTCAAAACACAAAGTTTGGAAGTGGTTGTGCATCTACCTGATGCAGTCCATGATCGAACCTACTTCTAAGCCTTCTGTCACAATCATGGTATGTTGGCCACAATCATGGGCCAACTCTGGTGCTTCTGTCATGATTGTGACCTATTTTGCCATGATTGTGAGCCGTTGTTTTGGCCCAAATGTCTCTAAAACTTCTCCATTCTTCAATGTTGAAACACTAACAAACACATCAAGGTACCTCAAAGACATAATAATTAAGCTCAAAGACTTGTACTAACCCATAAAAACACTTAAACACAATTAATTCATAAGCTAACACAATTATAACATAAACACATGCTAAATGATTAAGTTAATATTTAAATACATATCAAACTAAGACCTAAAACATGATGCAATTCACACCTATTAGTTGCATCACCTAATTCAATGTTAGCTCTTTTATTCCCCTTTTTTGAGGCATATAACTCTCTTTCTCTTTACTTCTTTTATTGAGTCAAAAGCTGAGTATATACATTCTCTTTTTGAGGTAGATTTATGGTATCTAATTGTTTATTAATTTGAATCATTTTTTAGTTTTTGAGCTTTCTACAACTAAAGTAATTGTAACGGAAGATTGATGTTTTCTAAGCTACATATATGCTTTTGATGACCTTGAGTAGCTGAAGAATGGCCTAGCAGTAGCCTTGGCGACTAAACTCATTCTTTTGATGTATGAAATCAACAACTTATCATTAGCTAAAGGCACTTGGGTCAACCACATTCTTGATGGACAGATAGGCCCTTTTGGTGTCATTACAAGGGTAATTAGTGTGGTGCCCAGGCGAGAGGATCTTCTACAGATTGCAACAACTAGATTTGTTGATTTAATTGTAGGATTCAACTCACCACCTAGTCATGGTGTTGTTTTTTTGACATTGTTGCTTACTCTCTACATTTATTGAGATTATTTTAACTTTAATACTCTTTTATTCAATGCCTACAAGATAGGGTATCGCTATTGATGATGCATTGTATGGAATACTAGATAGGGAGGTACATGAGATGATATTGTTGTTGATGATGATGCATTGCTCTTGATTTCTCACAGACTCTTGCTTTGGTCATGGCTGGTTTAATGTATTTGCTACTTTTTTTAGCCCTCACTGGCCATTCAAGTAAGTTGTTGGATGATTATGGTTTATTTTTCATATGATATTTGGTTGAAAAGAGTCTAAGATCAGTTTTTCCTTTTACTTTCCTAGGATTTCTAACGTCCTATGTGTGATTTCCTTTGTTTTTCTTTTCTTTTTTCATCTGTATAATTTTGCTGAAATAGGTGATAGTTCCTTTGTGATTGTGTGTATGTGATCTTGATCACATCTCTTTTAAGCTAATTCATACATCTAAATTTTTTTATAAAACATTTGAGGAAAACTTTTTTCATTGACTTTGTTTTGGTATGAAATTTTCTCTTAATGGTGCTTTTCTTGACAAGTAAACATTCATCAAGTTTGGGTGATCTATACACGTCCATATACTGTCTACTTATGGAATTGGATTTTAATGCATATATAACTAGGTTTGACGTTTTGGTTATTAGTTTGTGAAACTGGCTATTATTGAAGTTATTAATTTTTGCATGTATATCTCCTACTTGGCCTGCAAATAAAAGTGATCAGCGCGCTTATAGCTGGCCTACAAACAATGATACTTGGTCCAACTCTTTCATGCAATTTCTACAGCTGATTTAACTGTTTCGTCACAGAAAAATCTGAAGGCATTTTATATCTGCAATTTCTTATATGGATAGTGTTTATCATCAGTCTCTATTAAAATCTGTAAGTTAAATAAATAATTGATATAAGAAAAAAATAGAAAACACCAAATGCCTTCATAATTTTTTATACATTTAACTTTTAATTCATAACATTTCCTTAACAATATGAAAAGCTTACAACTAAATAATAAAGCGACATGTGATGGAATAAAAGTCAAAAGAGCCCCAATAAACACAATAATTACATTTTCTCTTCTAACTATTACAATGTCTCCATTTTTTTTAGTACTTACATTCGACAACCAAGCTATGAAATCCCATGGGACCTACAAAATTAAGATATAAACACAAACATTAGGACTTCTGACTGCATTATTGACATAAATTTTTACACATACTTACTTCTTGTGAACAATAATACAGCTTCCAAACAAATCTCTTACCCCAATGCACAGAACTTGTTTGACATATTTTCTTACAAAAACAAACTTTCATGTCTTTCACAAATGCCAAGTACCTACAAGAGACCTTCAATTTAAATACTGATTAACATGAATTTATACGATTGGCATTGCTACAAACATTAATTGAAATACCTACTTTTGCATTAACGCATTTATAAAAATGTTGACAAAGGTTAGGCTTAGCATTTTAAATCTGTAACTTCTTCTCATTACAATTGGGGCAATCAATATTCAAAATCTGAATTATAAATAGAAATATCAATATTATTTATATTTGAACTCAATTAAATTATCACATATATCAAATAATATATATTATAGTTATTTTACCATTGAACATGATGCTTTCTTTTCACAAAATTGAGAATATATCCTTTCATCTTCTGCTAAACTATCAAAAGAGCAATAAATAGCACCCTTGAATCCATTAACAACACCTTGACACTCTTCCCATGTCAAATATATACTAGGTGCATACACAACGAAAAGCTAAAAATACTTTATTTTTGCTCATTTTTCTCTATCCTGTTACAATATCATCATACAAATATTTAATTACTACCTTAAATGCATCACTACTGTGATTTCTTTTCATAAATTCACCAAATAAAGAATGACATATCAAAAATGGTGAAGAAAGGCCACATAATTACTACACCTATAAGCTATATTCAATGGGTAATGGGCACTGACTATACTATCTTCGTCACATCATCATTTCATGACACAATTATAGTGAATTGTTCAAAATTCACATCATTTGTGATTGCTTACAATATTTCAAACATCAGGGACTTAATTAATAAAAGTATTAGAGACTTACTTGATAGTGTAGCAAGCAATGAATAAATCCAATGTTATGGTCTTTTTTGCAAACTAGACAAAGAATCTCAGCAAAAATTAAACACCAAGAGTAATCAACAAGTCTTGCTTCAGCATGCAATGCAGCTTTAGATGGTTAGAATATATACCAAATTAGGATAGAACACACAGACTTATTCAAAAGCAAAAACAAACAAGCTCTTTTGTATAATGTAGCTTTATCCATCAAAGGTCAAATTTCCATTTTTGGGTATAGTAAACGCATCGGCCATTCACTCTTTCTAGATTGATTTCCAAAAGAAGATACAATGGTTTTAAGATATTCACAATCAACAAGTAAAAGTTGCTTGAATCAAACATATATGTAGAGAAAAACATAATATAGTGCCTTTATCAATTATAAGAATGATAGCCATTGTAACACCCACATATCCCCTAAAAGGATATGTAAGTGTCACATAAAACAGAACTAAAACAATCCAAATCATACTAAACATTCCTTACATGCATTTCAACAACTCAAGCAAACATACATTACATATCAGTAAATGTTGTTGTAAACAAACCATAATGTACTTTATATATAATGAACTTATCAAAATACATGCTTATCAAGGGTTATTAAAAACCATTAAACAAAATACAAACCATCTCATATTATTATATAAAACTCAAAAACTCAAATATATATCTTTCAAAACAAAAGACATTCTTCTTGGCCATTGCAGTTGTCTTTGTCTCAATCTTTAAACCTTCTTAATTGAACTTACACGGAGGCAAAACCACCATGCAAAGCATATAGCTTAGTGGGGAACAACTAAACATAATTAATAATGGCAACTATTTCTAATAGTTGTCTAACATTCATATATACAGATTCAAGTCATATCATAATAATCTTTAATTGTTCAGAATACAGAGTAATCCAAACATTATTTCTTAGTACAAAATATCATTCATCATTCAATACAGAACATTCTTGCATCAGAATAAAAATCATAAAACTCATAATAAAGTATAATTCTTTCAGATCAAAATATGACTTATATCATAACAAAACTTGTTTTATATCAAATCAGAGCTTATCTCTTATCAGAATAGAACTTATTATATATCAAAACTGAACATGTAAGAAAATAAAAAAATAAGTTAGATTGCTAATCCTTTTTATAGAAATGGGTAACAGGACTAGAACAGAAGATAGCATGATTGGTATCTGAAATAGAAGAGGCTTAAGTCTCTGAAACAGAAGACACATAAATGTCTAAAATCAAAAGACAACGAAGTGTCTGGCACAAAAGACACCTTAATGTCTGGTTATAGAAGAAATCTTAGTGTCTGGTTACAGAAATAGCTGTAAACCCTGCTAGGCATGCCTATTTACCCATAACAGGACTTATCAATTTTAAAACAATCCATTTCAGATTTCAGGATTTCATATAAATGATATAGTGCATAACATATGACCTTATTCATTTGATCATACTTAAAATGCCTTATAAATACAAACATATGCATTAAAGCATCAATAAATGTATTGATTCATCATATATTATGTATATTCACACAATTAGAAAGAACTTCTAATACAATCTCAATTATCAAACTCCTCAGACAACTGATGGTTCGAAATTATCACAATATCAAAATCACATAATAGTGAAATAATGAATAAGTATGAATTCATTGTCTTATGCTTAAATTGAACCCATTCATTCTCACTTGAATAAACTTATCATGCCTTATAAGCATAAACATAAATGCGCCAATGAATACATTAAGTAATTACACTTTATATGTACTCACCTAAGTTCCCAATTCTAAAACATTCATAACTAATACATCACTTTTAGCATTTAAAACACATTTGTGTTCACAATTATACTTTGTTCCTTTAACAACTTATGAATTACAAAATTAGATAGTTTGTTATCTAATAACACCTTCTTCAAGTTATTAATTCAATTAAAAATCCAAATCTTATACAACCTTGAATGAACTTATTCCACATGAAACTAGGTTCATTTTACACCTTAATTAAGTCCAATTAAACCATGATAAAATACCTTAACCTTATATGGTCCAATAATTGCCCAAAATTAATTTTTTCTCCTTCCTAAATACTTCCCACCACAATAAACGTAATAAATACCACAATCGTGGGATAAATGAACCAAAGGTTCACTCACCCACAATCTCTAATTTGTTTCCAAAACTTGACTTCTTCACTTCCATTCGACACACATTCACCAAAGACCATCAATTTCACTTCAATTCTAGCTTATTCATGTTTCAATACCTAATTCAATTCCAAACCAATTCAGAAATTGTTCAGTAACTTACAAATCAATATCTCCCACACATCAAAACTAAACCAGAAGTTATCATATAAGGATCATTTTTGCAGCATTCATTTATCGTCATCTTAACACATATTTCATGCCAATTCAATTATCATAAAACTTGTGTTAATACATACTATCAAGTTTAGTAATCCCTTACCTAATTACCTTCAAGTTCCTTCTTCAAAGAACTAACCAAACTAGCCATTCATGTAACCAAAATACTTCCAAAATCTAGGTAGGTGTAAGATGATCTTAACACCCAAAAGATAACAATATAAAAGATAACTTGTAGTAGCTTTCTTAATGCAATTTCTTGTAAGAATTCTAAGTGAAATTAAAGCAAAATTCAGAGATAAAAGATGTGAATGATTTCGGTGGAGATTCTTCAATGAAGGCTGCAAAAACTTCTTGCAAGTTTAACACCTAAGTTTCTAGGTGTCCTAATCTTTGAGGAGCACATGTCACATTCGTCCTCCCTAAGTTGCTAGGTGTCCTAATCTTTGAGGAGCACATGGCACATTTGTCCTCCCTAAGTTGCTAGGTGTCCTAATCTTTGAGGAGCACATGTCACATTTGTCCTTCCTTCAAGCTACCAATTGTCACACACCTATTAGGCCATTTGTAACTTAATTAATTTAGCCAAATGTCATTCAATTATACTACCATTTGTCTTTTATTTACTTATGCCAGCTATGCCAATTGTCACTAAATGTATAGGCTTAGTCATCCGATTTTCATGTACCAACTTATCTTGCCACTTGACATTTTCCTTGTGCAAATGCACATTTTAATACATCAATTTGCTAATAGTATAAATTAATTCCAAATCACTAAGTATGGTCCATTAAACCAAAATTCAAGATCAAACTAAAATTCGTGACATATACAACTTACAATCATGTCATAATTTAACACTTATCACTTATGCCTTCATTAACATATAACATTTCAACTAGGCTATAATTTGGGGTCTTAAAATTCTCTCCCTTTTAAAAGAATTTCATCCTCGAAATTCATACTTGACCAAAATAGTTGAGGATATTGAGCCCTCATGGTTGATTCCAGTTGTACTTAAATTTCTTACACAGGAATCATATATATATCATCAGACCAATATCTTCTCAACATAGAATCATGAAACACTTCATGCAATGCAACCAATTCTTCAGGAAGAGATAACTGATAAGTTATCATACTAGCTTGATAATTATTATAAAGATACATTGAATCTGAGTTGTACCTTTTGAACATTCTAGTATAGAATTCCTTGTGGATCTAAGTCCTTCTAACAATAGCCATAGTGTCATCTCATAGTCAAGAACCCAATAGCATAGTTTGGATACTTTATAATAAACAAAATACATTCACTCTCTATAGTATATTCAATTTCTTGTGCCTAAGTCTTATACTTATCTGGCTCCAATATTCACATCTAATTCATTCAATACTCATTCGTTCCTAGAAATGGAACATTTGATCTATATGACACAACTCATTTAAAGTTATCATACAAGAGATTTCTTTTCTTAATTGTCTATATTTTCACGAAATCCTTATCAGTCAATTATGTTTGTCGTTGCTCTTCAACTATTCATATTATTTCAATAAGATCATTTACTATCATATCTCAAATAATCAGAATGTTCTATACACTAAAGCTCGGTGAAGTAATAAACATGTTCTTTTACGCTTATACCTTAGTGTATACCATCATGATCATTGCATTTTTTTAAAGATTTATTTTTCGGAGGTCACTAATTAATATCTTAACCCGATGATACGTTGACCTTAATTAGTATCATGTCCTAGCTTATAATACATATGTACATTGTAATATGATTCATCAAAGCAATCACATTATCGGATGTGTACTCATAATAACTGATAAACTAAATCTTGAGAACTTCCACATATATCACTACCATTTATTTCATCTTACTTAAGTATGTTCTCAATCAATTTAGAAATACAAGATGCATAACCATCATAAAATTCTAATATCAATCCTAATGTTATAATCTTATACTGAATCACAAACTCTCAATATGATACCTAAAAAACCATTTCGGTTCCAAATTCAACCTCTCAAGGTAATAGAAATTTTGGTTTTCTTTCAACTTTGCTTGTACACTTTAAATCCCATTACTTTTACTTACATAACTATTCTTTTCTCCGTTAAATCCATAAAAATATATTTACTTCCACATCAATTTAAGGTATACAACCACAACATAATACTAATCCCATATTCTTTAATATAACCATAAATACAAATACACTGGCTCTATGTCCAACATATCGAACCATGTAATATCTCTTATATCAGGATATCAACAAACTTTCATTTCTCACACTCTGACAAGTCATCATTCATCTCAATTTACCCTAGAGTGTCCAAATATAGACCGAGGAGATCACTCAAGATTATTACTCTTATCAACCTCATCAACAACCTCATAAGATCTTTCCACACTTAAATCTAAAACCAAAACATGGGATAAACCATATTAGGCCAAACACAACTCTTATATCCAAGTACAAGCAATATTTAAGAACTGGTTAAACCAGAATCGCCTAAACCATGCTCTGATACCAAATAATGTAACACCCACATACCCTCTGGGAGGATATGCAAGTGTCACATAAAACAGAACTGAAACAATCCAAACCATACCGAACATTCCTTACCTGGATTTTAGTAACTCAAGCAAATGTACATTACATATCATTAAATGTTGTTGTAAACAATCCATAATGTACTTCATATATAATGAACTTACCAAAATATAGACTTATCAAAGGTTATTAAAAAACATTAAACAAAATATAAACTATAAACTATCTCATAATGTCAGATATAACTCAAAAACTCAAATATACATCTTTCAAAACAAAAGACATTCTTCTTAGCCACTGTGGTTGTCTTTGTCCTAGTCTTTAAACCTTCTTATCAAAACTTACACAAAGACAAAACCACCGTGCTAAGCATATAACTTAGTGGGGAATAACTAAACATAATGCATAATGGTGACTATTTCTAACGGTCATCTCACATTCATATATACACTTTCAAATCATATCATGATAATCTTTAATTGTTCATAATCCAAAGTAATCCAAACATTATGTCTTAGTATAAAATATGATTCATCAATTAATACATAACATTCTTGCATAAGAATAAAACTTATAAATATCAGAATAGAGTACAACCCTTTTAGATCAAAATATGTCTTATATCAGAATAGAACTTATTTTATATCAAATCTAAGCTTATCTCTTATCAGAACAGAACTTGTTTTGTATAAAAAATGAACATGTATCAGAATACAAAAATAAGTTGGACTACTAATCCCTTTTATAGAAGTGGGTAATGAGACCAAAACAGAAGATACCATGATTGGTATATGAAACAGAAAAGACTTAAGTCTTTGAAACAGAAGGCACATAAGTGTCTAAAATCAGAAGACACCAAAGTGTCTGGAATAGAAGACACCTTTGGTGTCTAGTTATAAGAGCAGTTGCAGACCCTTCTAGACATGCCTATTTGCCCACGACTAGGACTTAACAGTTTTAAAACAAACCATTTTAGATTTTAGAATTTTGTGTAAATGATGTAATGCATAACATATGACGTTATTCATTTGATCAAACTTAGCATGCCTTACGCTGTGTTTGGTTGCTGTCTCTAAGGGGAAGAGATGGAATGAGACAGAAATTTGGAGACGGAACAGAACAAAAATTGGAGACAGTGAGGTGTTTGGTTGTGGTAGACAGAATAGAAAAAGCTATCTCCGTCTCGAGAACAGAAATTTGTTTGGTTGCAATGGACAGAACAAAAAAAAACAATATGAATGACGAAATTGCCCTTGTAGTATAATATGAGTGGAAATATGTAATTCATTGATTATTTTATAATCGTATCAATATTTATTTTAAGTATATTTTTAATTTTATAATTATGATGAAATAAAATGAGAAACCTAAAAATTTATTGAAATATGAAACCTTAAAAATTAAAAGAAATGAGTTATTGAATGGGAAAGTAAAGTGGTAATTCCTTTTGTGTTTTGTTTCCGTCCCCGAGACAAGAAATATTGTACCACAATCATGGGAGGTACAAAAAATTTCCATCCCTGTGCTCCAGAGACGGGACAAAAATAGATGGGGACAGTAAGCAAACACTACGGAGTATGAGACTTTTGTGTCCTTGTCATCTGTCCCCACCCATGGGGACAACAACCAAACACAGTGTTACAGATACAAACATATACATTAAAGCATCAATAAATGTATTGATTCATCACACATTATGTATATTCACACAATTAGAAAGAACTTCTAATACAATCATGATTATCAAACTCCTTAGACAACTGATGGTCCGGAATTATCACAATATCAAAATCACATAACAGTGAAATATTGCATAAGTATGAATTCATTTTCTGATGCTCAAATTGAACACATTCATTCTCACTTGAACAAACTTATCATGCCTTATAAGCATAAAAATAAATGCACCAATGAATACATTAAGTAATGGCACTTTACATGTACTCACCTAAGTTCCCAATTCTTAAACATTCATAACTAACACATCACTTTTACCATTTAAAACACATTTGTGTTCATAAGTATACTTCATTCCTTTAACAACTTATAATTTCTAAAATTAGATACTTTGTTATCTAATAACACCATCCTTAAGTTATTATTTCAATTAAAAATCCAAATCTTATACAACCTTTAATGAACTTATTCCATATCAAAATAAGTTTCTTTTACACCTTAATTAAGTCCAATTAAACCATTATAAAGCAACTTAACCTTATATGCGCTATCAATTGCCCAAAACTAATCTTTTCTCCTTCCTAATTACTTCCCACCACCGTGGGAATAAGCCTTATAAATCCAACAATCGTTGGGTTCACTCACCCACAATCTCCAATTTATTTCCAAAACTTCACTTCTTCACTTCCATTCGACACGCCTTCACCAAGGACCATCAATTTCACTTCACTTCTACTTATTCGTGCTCAATAACTCATCAAATTCATGTCCAAACCAATTCAAAAAATTTTCATTAAGTAACTTACAAATCAATATCTTCCACACATCAAAACCAAACCAAAAGTTATCGTGCAAGGATCATTTTTCAGCATTCATTTATCATCATCTTAACACATATTTCATGCCAATTCAATTATCATAAAACTTATATTAATACATGCTATCAAGTTTAGTAATCCATTTCCTAATTACTTTCAAGTTCCTTATTCAAAGAACTAACCAAACCAGGCCTTCATGCAACCAAAACACTTCCAAAATCTAGGTAGGTGTAGGATGATCTTAACACCTAGAAGACAACAACATAAAAGATAACTTGTAGTAGCTTTCTTGATGCAATACCTTGCAAGAATTCTAAGTGAAATTTAAAAAAAAATTCAGAGCTAAGAGAGGTGAATGATTTCGATGGAGAAGCTTCAATGAAGGCTGTAGAAACTTCTTGTAAGTTTAACACCTAATGTAACATCCCCTCACCAATTGGAAAGGGTATTTTGGTCATTTTGAATGGGATTGAATCATTGAAAGTGTTTATGATATATTCATGCATTCATATATGCACATGAATAATAAATAGTGAATATTTGCTCAT
>JANSVA010426513.1:0-19788 GCA_025504915.1 Erythroxylum reticulatum | reverse complement strand
ATTGTTAGTCATAATTCCCTTGGTTCAAAGTCTAAGATGAATTAGAGTAATACATGAAAGTCCTAATAGTGATCAATAGAGGATAGATTGAGGTTATTAATGTTGTTACTATGGGTGATGAATTTTGTGAAAAAGAAGAAGGGCACGATCGTGACACAGTCCCCATGATCGAGGATAGATACTAAATGAGAATTATTGTTCCGAATCAAATGAGATTAAGGTATCTTGAATATAAGTTATTAATGGGTAAATTGTCTTAAAAGACATCTCTGGAAAAGATGGAATGACCTTGATGATATATACCAAGGTATTAGAATGAATGAATTGCTTAATGCTTTACTGAGCCTTATTAAAAAGGATATTGTTATCATATAAGTTATGATAGAAATTAATCTCCTTGAGGTTATTAAAAAGGCCTGATCGATAATGATGATAACAGTGGATTGATAAAGGTTACATGAATAGTATAGATGATAGTAGTACGAAGTCTTCTTTCAAAGAAGAATTTCACCGAATTAGGTTAAGCAGATCAAATAGTTTATTTTAAGAATCATCAATGAAGAAACAAATCAGCAATGAATACGTAATGAATCAAAAGTGAATATTGGAGTCCTATTCCTAACAGAGACACAAGCATAAGATGTAAAATATGTTACTGAGAGTGTAAGCATTTGGTTTGATGTAAAGTATCCAATTATGCTAGTGGATTCATAAATTGAGGAGAATATAGGTCCATGTTATATTATGTGTAAATATGTTCGGGAGACACAAATTAGATCTAATGAATGTGTCACCAACACTAAACCCAGCTCTCTCATCTCTTACTTGCTTCTCTTTCATCTTGCTTTCTCTTCCATTCTCACCAAAAATCCAAACCTTTCAAGCTCAAATTGAACATTATCATGGTGATGAAAGAGTTAGGGTTTAATGGTGATTTTGAAGATTTGGAAGCTAAATCAAGTATGTCATGTTTTAATTTTATAGGTTTGGTTAAATGAAGCAATTGTGATGATAATTAGAGGTTAATTTCATGAAATGGGGTTTTGGGTCTGTGGGTGTCGTGAATGGTAAAGACTGTGTAAATTTCTTGCTTTTATTGACGAATAATAATTTATAAAGATGTTTTAGAGGTTGAATGATCATGACAAGGAGTTTTGTAAGGCTAGAATGATGGTGAAGAAATGAACATATATATATATACATTGATGTTTTGTTCCATACAAATGTTAAATAATGGGTTAGGAGTTGTTTTATGGATGATTGATGTTGTATATGATGAGTATAGAAATGAGTTTATAACTTGGTTGTGTTTTACTTTGAAATTTATGAATGATGAGATATAGTTAATTGTTGATGAATAGGTACATGAACATGTCCTATTTTTGGTTTAATTGTCAATTTTAAATCATGCTTTGTTGGTGAATGATATTTAGATGAAATGAAGTTGAGAATGAGGAGAAAATGAAGTAGAAAATGGTGATCTTTGTAAAAGTTATGCTAGGTGTAAAATCTGGAAAATTTGAAGATGATTGACTGGAAAATGTTCACTAAGTATGCTTCAATATTTTAGCCATAACATTTTCTCTAGTTATCTAATTGAGATGATTCTTGATTTGAATTAAACTAAAGATGTATAGCTACATTTTTATGAAGATATCGAATTCAAATTCTGATTTGAAGTTGAAAAACTGGGTATGCTTCTATGGGAATTCACCGTGGAAAACCCCTAGCTTTGTCGCTGCGAACATGAAGTTTTAGCTAGGATCTCTTTCAGGTAAAGTTCGTCGCGGCCAACTCTAGGTTTCACCACGGTGAACTTGTGAAAATTTCGCGAGAATTCCTCTCTAGAGAAGTTCGTCTCGTTGAACTTTTCTCTACATTAAACATATTTTGGTATTTTGGGCATATCTTCTTCTGTAGTTATTCAAATGGATTGATTTTAAATTTGAAGTAAACTAGAGATATAGGGATACAAATTATATGAAGAAATCAAATTCTGAATTGGACTCTAAGAATTTCAATTTCTGGGTGGAAGATGAGTATATGACATTGTTCTAAAATAAAAACAGTTCGAAAATATTTGTAGTATAACTTTTACACTACTGAACCAAATTGGTGATTTTAGTGTCGTTAGAAACTTATGAGATAGAAGGACAATTTCACCCAAAAGTCAATGTTTGGAGAAAAATCTGAAATGATTCATTGGGTTATGAAATTAGACTCAAAGCGTTTATTTGAGGTATAAACCTTAAGTACAAATTTTACTTAAGTGAGTTTTGATATAAGAATGATAATGTGATGAGAATAATGAAAAGATACTCGAGATTATCATGAACATACATTGTATATATTCCATATAAACACATGTGCATAAATGAATGCTTATAATTGTGCAAAGTTATTAATGTGTGTGCAACATGTGTATTATAGAATTTTGGTGTGCAGGATAAACGTCCGCATCCATACACGTCCATATCAAGGAAGCAAATGCTAATCTAAAGCGTACTGTAAGTAACCTAGATGGTTTCTCTCAATTAATAGTTTACTTTAAAATATGTTTTAAATGATGATATGAATGCAAATTGAATTTCTGTTGATGTCAGACAATGAAGGCCCAAAATTTGATGCATGTATATGATACTGAAGTGCTACTTGTATGTGAATTTGATGAAATAAATGATACATGATTTGATTGTTAAATACCAGACCTAGTTTTGGAAGGAAACTATGATTATGCATATGAATGCAAAAGTGATACTCAACATTATATTGAATGCCGGACCATAGTTCGAAGATGAATGTGAATCCGAACGCTTATAATAGACTGAAATTATATGAATATGATGCATTCCATTACATGAATGCATGAAACATAAAGCCAATTGTGACCGGAGTCACCATCGAAAAAGAGCTTAAAGCTTAGAATGTGAAAAAGAGCCTACAACTCAGAAAATATACAAGAGCCAAAGACTCATTATGTAAAATGAACCCTGTATCCCCAACAGATAAGGGACAATTATAAATGAGCCCGGTATTCACAATGGATAAGGGACAGTTAGGCACTCGATCACAACAACGTAATAATTAGAAAAGAGTCACATGAGCATTTCATATATATTTTAATAAGTATGTTTGATTGTTTAAAATGCGAAATTACCTCACTTGTAAGTGAGAATGTGATATGTGATGAATTATGCTAAATGTAAAGATGTGAATTACATGTTGCGTGTATTAATGTGTTACATAAATTGAGTGAACCATCGATGATAGTTATCTCATTGAGTTTGCAAAACTCACCCAAAATTTGCAATATTTTTTAGGCTCTGAAGAGTTACCCCATTATATAAACGGGAGTATACACTACAATCGATTAAGAGATTGAGGTTGGGATCAGTTCGCGTCTGCATTTGTTTTCTTTATTTTGTATCAAATAGGGTCTTCTGTAATTATTGTAACTTGTGTATTTGAGCATTTCTGTTTTGTAATAACTTTCGAGATTGGAGATGTTTGTAAATGATTTTTGCAATATAATGAAATTATGACTACAAGTCTTCTGTATTTGTAATGGGCCATTTCAATTATTGATTTCCGCATATGCGTGTGTTAATTTTGAAATTTTTGTACTGAGTTTCGAGTGCCTGAGTATCTAAATGAGTATGTTAACACGCCACCCTCATAGGGCAAGTTCTCAGACATCATTCAGGATGTCGGGTACGTGTTTTGCGAAAGTAGGGTGTTACATTAATGATATAACTATTTAAAGGCATTCTTTATCAGATACATATTTAGATGTATATGATAAAGTTTATAAGGTAAATATATGTTGCAAATAAAAATTATGATGAGAATTATGAGATTTATATTGTATTTATATATTATCCCTAAATTGTTCCTAGTAATTGTTTTATTGAGATTAGACATTAGTAGAGCAATAAAGATTAGCAAACATTATATTTCTTCCTTATAAAAGAAGTAATTGATCCCATAGAAATGGAGATAATTCAACAAACACGTGGGAGTTTGTTAGAGAATAAATTCACTAAACTAACCCTATAAGAAAATTCTGTTTGGAAAATTACTTGCATGTTTATGAAAATTCTCATTGTGATGATTGTATCTTTTGACTTGAGATCTCAAAAGTTATCTTATATAGGGATTATTCTATTTTGATACTACTTATGACCTATTTTAGTAAAAGGTAGCTCAGTTAATAGTCATTAGTCATAACATAAAATATATAAAAGTAGTTGAATGATCAATATAGGATTCTTCACCCTAAAGTAATTAGAGAAAATGTTCTATTATTTTTAATTAGTATTAACTTAGAAAATTTTTGATCAAGGTGAAATGATTCTTTACAAATAATTTTAAAATGTCATTAATTGAATCAAGTACTGATGATGGAGAACTAACATGATTGGACTTAAAATATAGTAGACATTAATTTCATATTTTATGTCTGATTGGAACATTGTATAATGAAATGATTAAATTATACAAAAAATTATGCATGAAAAGCTTAGTCAAAATTACTTTTAAATGGTCATGACGTATTAGTAAACATTAATATTAATTTATAGATATAAATTATGTAGTTAGAAAATTAAAGATAAATTAAAATAGTTTAATTTATCTTATCTTAAATATAATTTAGAGTTATAATTTATATCGATTTACAACATATTTGGGAACCTAACGAGTCACGCACAAATAACGGGTCGAAAAGAGAAATGATATTTTAATCAAGTAGGACTTTATTATAAAATTTGTATAACCTTTATGATTAAGTATGATATATTTAATAAATAAGGATATTTACAATTAAATTTAATTGAAATTAGAATTTAATTTCAATTAAATTACTAAAATATTCAAAACCTATTATAAATATGTTTATGCTCCAAAAAGAGGTCAAACTCTTTACCTAGCCATCTCTGTAATAGTTTCATAGTTCTTTCAACACCCTTTGTAAATACTGTTAGCAGCTAGGCATTTGTACAGCTAAGATAATTGAGATGTGCTGATTTTAAAAATAGTTTGAAAAAACAATAAAAAAGATCAAACATCGAAATAAAATATAAATTATGGTTCTTACTTTATAATGATTTGTGTTAATCATTTAATAAAATTATAATAATTTTGACTTTTAAAAAGTTAAATGAAAAAATTTGAGTTTATTCCGCTATGTTCGTGATCGAATCCCGCTATGATTTTTCAACATTTTGCACAATTATAAGTTATAATTAAAAGTTGATGGTGTGTTGGTTAAATTTGTTTTTATATTGATAAATTTACTCCAAAGTAAAGAAATTTTAGGACCTAACTTCGAAATCTGATATTTTAAAGGTTACATTTCTTGACCTATCTTTTGCACGAACTTAGAAGACTACAGCATTTTCATAGGAGGTACAAGTAACATAAAATAGTTTGGTAAAGTGACTTCATTAGAAAATTTGCTCTTCGACTACGTACATTTCGATGAAATTTAGGCACTGCAGAATAAATCAAAACGCCCAACTTCAACGCGATCAATCATGACCGTAAGCAGCAACTGTTTCTCTTTTGACTACGTCCATTGTCTAACAATTTACTAAGCCTGACAGAAAAGAAACGGTTGGTGGGTAACTTCTTCCGGAGGGAAGGAGAAAAAAGAACAGGATTCTTACCTGTTGACTAGACGTATCGTTTCAGGTCCTGTCTTCCCTCAGCTGGTACGTACTTGGATTTAACTCTACTTTCTTTTTCTTTTTAATTAAATAATAATATCAATATAATTATATTTTAAGATAAAATTTAAGATAATTTATTTTATTACATAAATTTAATTTAATCTCTTAAATAATATTTATTAATAAATTAATAATAAAATAAATTTTCAATAAAATTATTTTATTTGATAAAATAAATAATTTAAAAATAATTTTTATTTTAAATACTAAATAAAATTTTATTTAAAATTTATATATTTTGAAGATATTTTAAACTTAAGTATAGTTATTAATAATTACTAAATTTAATTTATTTATTTTAATTATGAACATTAAATGAAATTATGAAGTAAATTTTAATTATTCACAATTCTTATTAATGATTAATTTTAATTAAATATGTAATATTAAATTGAATTAAATAATATATATTTAGTTATAAACATATAGAAAAAAACTACCTTTTTTATAATTTTAGAAAATCAGAACAAACTAAGTTCATCTATGTGGAACCCAGTTTGAGTAAAAGAATTTAACTTCCGTTGATACATAAGTTGGCCAGAGTTTTGGACTGGTGAACGAATTGACCTAAAAATGACACTATATAAAATTGTATGATGCCTCCACCTAAAGTTACGGCCGCAGTGTAACTCAAATTCGTCAAATTCTCTCCTTGGCAATGGAGAAGACTGCTCTTAACTTTTTTAAATAAGCAATTTGATTAGGTTTAAAACTTTCTTTCAGTCATTTTACTTTTTGAATTTTTTAAAATTCTAATTGACTTTATTAAGTCAAAAACTTTCAATTCTAAACCAAAATTTTGATAAATTTGAACTTTCTCATTTTGGCCCAAACTACTAACATTGTTTTCCATTGTCTCAAAATCTTAAAAATTTGTAAAACATACTAATTCATATGAAAGTGAAAAGTTGACAACCATAGAAATAAAGTCTATTGAATTTTACCTTTTAGATTGTTATTTTTAATTCATATTAAATAAATTTTATATAATAATTGAATAAATTATTTGAAAGTTTTTGTAACCTTTTAACTTAAAGCAAACCTAAGTTAGAACACTTAAAAATACTTAAAGATAACTTATGATCTTCAACATATGATTTTCAGAAAGACAATTCCTACTATTTTAACTACCCCTTCTAGTTCTTTTGATTTTTATTTCTCTAATTAAAACTTTTGTCAGGACCACAGCTATTACTTAACTAACTATCATAGTTTTATAGGATAACTCAATGTTTATGACAACTATAATAGGAATAACAATCACAAAGCATGTCCTAACCATGAATATTGTCGTCGCTAAAAGCCAAATATTCGTCGCCAAGACATTTAGCGACAAACAAAATTCGTTGCATTAATAGTCCAAAAATTGCGGTAGCAAAATATTATCAATGACGTTTTCACAAAATCATCGCAAATTATATTCCACTCCGATCTGAGATAGGTAGCAAAAAGAGATAGGCGAGGATAAGATAAATCGTTGCCAAAAATGTTTTGGGACACTTTCATTTTATATCTAAAAGTTATTAGCTATGTTATAGAATTTTTAGGTAATAATGTTTTGCAACGTTTAGAATTTCGTGGCAAAAAAGTTTTAGCCATGATTTTTAGAACGTAAAAGTTATTTGAGATGATTCTAGAACATAACTAAAAAGTTTTAGTGATGATTTTGGAATCATAGTCATTTCTTAATTTTTAAAAATTTTATTTATTTTTTAATTTTTAATAATTTAAAAAAAGTTTGGTGACGAATTTTGATTTTTTACTAGACAATCCCATTAAAATTTTGTTCATTTAATTATAATTAATGATAAGATTTTTAATCAATTTTATTGTTTGTAATTTTATTTATAATTAATTAAAAGAAAATAAAATAAAAATAATTAAAAATTAGAAGAAAATTTATATTAAAAGTATAATTAAATGTTAATTACAAATTTCAACAGGAAAACTTATATACAAACTAAGACTCCTATTCATCGTCACTACTACTTACATAATTTAGGCTAAGTATTTGTTTGACCATTTTTTCAAGCTTAGTTGACTTTTGTTCAGTACGGTCTAATTTTTGCTCATTACAATCTAACTTTTCTTCATTATATTATAACCGAGTCTTAAGCGACCGGTTCTCCTCTTAAAATGTTGTTACATATGCTAGTCGTGACAATGATGGACTAATTGGCCTAAAGTCATACCCAAGACTTTTGATGTACCCTAATCTTGTACCAAGGATGTTGAATCTTATCTACGTTAGGCTCATTTCTATCAGACAATGATTTTTGCAACAACTCCTACATCTTATTCTAAAATTTTTAAAAATAAACATTTAATTCAAAATTTATTAGTTAGTACGACATGAATAGATAAACTTAAAAATTAAACAAATTTTTTTACTTACAAAATTGCTCTCCGCTTCTTTAAATGTCCACCCTTCATCTTCCTTATAGTGTGTAAGTTTGTAGAGTGTGATAGGATCACACTCTTTTCCATATAGTTCCTTCTGACTCTATTTTATGAAAGAAAAAGAATTAAAACACAATAAATAATATTGTATTTACTTATATAATTATAACTTCTAAACAAAGAACTTACAAATTCATTATGTATGACAACAAATGATTTAGAGCCTTGGTTGTGAGGAGTTTTCATTCCTCTTTTATTAACCTTAGATTTCTCATACTTTTCCTAAATAAAGCCAAGAAGTAGTCATGAAATTAAATTGTGTAACAAGATTAGTTGAAGCAAATGTGAAGAGAAAGAAAACAAACCTTAACAATACACATTTGACTCTAATTTTCTATAGTCACATGCTTAGGAACATGTCTTCTTTCCTCCTCATCTAAAGGAAAAGATTTGTAGTATTTATGTAGTAAATAACGATGATCCTTGACCCTTTGTTTCAACAGTGAACTTGCACAGCTTGAAACTTCAGGATTTCTCGATATCGATGATATTGAGTTTCATTTGTGAACAATAAGTGAAATTAGTCTTTAAATAAGTTTAAAAATGCATATAATTAAAGAAAAAGAAAAATTATTGAATGTTTGTCCAGAGCATTTTGTAGCAAGTTGTCTTCCTTTAACTGCTTGGCATGCTGAAGGCAAGGCAATTCTGCCCTAACAATGACCCTTAAATCACTAAACAATTTTGCCAATTGGATCTTTTCAGAAGTACAACCTTGCCTGGGTCAATATGTATAGACAATTTGTTGTTCATCACAATATTCATGAGTTGCAACTTAATGCCTTTTGTGATACCTCTACCACTTTTTTTGATGTCGGTATTGGAACTTGTCAAAAAAAAATAATGGTAAGAAAAAATGCGTCAAACATGTAAATATATATTTGAGGATAAGTTTAATTATAAGTGGTAAAGATTAACACACCTAAAGATATGTGTTCTCATAATATTTAACAATTCAAGAGTTCAACTAATTGTCTTTAGTGGAATGACATTTTGTTAATAAGCTATAATTAATTCTAATGATATTAAATTAATTCTAGGCTTATTGGAACTTGAATTAGCAAAGTCCAATAAGATTCCCCACTTGGCTTTAGGGAAGGTTATCAAGGTAAGTAAGAAATATAAATGAAGGTTTTAGAAGCCCATAATTGAATGTTGGGCTTGCACTAATTAATGGTTAATTAGAATCCCAAATGTTCATTTGGAAATGGGCTAGAATTTGGTTTAATGTTTATGTCCAATTGCAAACCTTATTTAGAACCTTATTATAGCCATCCGCACACCAAAGGGTAAATTATCATTTTGCCCTTATGTCTAGATCTCCCGTTTTACTTTAAATGGTGATTAACACACAAGATCTCATCTTGATATTAAGACTTGATGGGTAGCTAGTCCGTCAAACTACTTGCGCTAATTTAATTACCAAATCTCCTTAAAATATCTAGAAGTGATGATATCACTATAAACTTTTTATTTAAGTGAATGTTTCCTAATACATGTTTCAATTAATAACTCCAACGTGTAGACACTGGATTAATACTCTATAAAAATCCATTATGATCATATTAAGAATTATAATAAAACACATACGAGTTCACCACTCATCAAGATTGTGGTTCATAATAAGCGAATGCTTAAGTTGTATGTTTTAAGATTACAGTAACAACCCACTTTATTCTTGAAAGCATACTTGATTTCAAATTCATTTAATTGTGCCATTATTGATAGTCGACTACTATCATGATATTAAACTCATCATTCCCTTAAAGTAAACTCCTTTACTTACATGGAGATAAATCGCAACACTATAGTCTAAACCATAATCAAGTGACCAACTTGATTATTCAACTGTGAATCCAATAATTTAGATTATAATAATATACATGTTTCCCATACATCTCTATGTATATGTATATTACTTACAACAAAATCTTGGTACCTTTTGACTAGATATATAATGCTCACACAAATAAAACCAAATTGTTTTGTTTTATTAATAATAAATATTTCCATTACAAAATTGTAACTGAAGAAGATTAAGGTACATGTAAATACACTTGCTTTCCAGGGTACTATATTTACATAACCATAACAACAGAAGCAATCATTTTGCATCAAGTAGATAAGAGACGTACCATATCCCATTAGCCTCAAATTTTGATTTCCAGTTGGCTTCATAAACTTACAATATAAATTGAAACTTCAGAAAAAAGAAATAAAAGAAAGCAATTGAAGATTTATATCATTCTAACAATTAAAAACGGAGTTGGTATAGAAGTTGATTGTTCCGCTATGTAATGTACTATTGAACTGTCCATAAAGATAACACTCTCCTTGGCTTTTATTTTTGGAGTCCTTTAAGCACTTCTTTTGACTTAGATGTTAGAAATAAATTCTCTAAATGTTGTTATGCCATTTTTTTCTTTCCCATTTTTGTTTCATTTCTAATAGTAAGAGCTATTTCTTACTATCAATATATTTCTTCTCTTTCTAGAGTTCTTTTTTGTTGAAACACATTTTTATGAAAAACTAAAAGCGAATGTTTTGTGCAGATACAACTTAACTTAAACTACCTTTAGATCTTTTAGTTTGTAGCTTCCAATTTTAAGATTTTGATTGTTATATATTAAAATACATGGAAAAGAGGATTAATAATCCTTGCACCGTCTATTCAAGTTCACAACCAACAACTTCAAGAAGATGGTGATCCTCAGAGATCTTAGATGATTGATCTTTACCTTCACTTCAGATTTACATAGAGTTTTAATCACAAAACGCTCATCCGTTGTCAAGATAATCAAACGACCAAATTTCCTTGGCGAATAGACTTCCCTTATTACGTCTTCTGCATAAATTGCTACTATATACTTAGTATGATCAATGTTTTCAAGCTCTCATAAGCGTCTAGAACAAAACAACATTTACATATCTATTAGCTCAAAAATTTCTTCTAGAATTTAGGCATTTAGTAGATTACCCTTTTCCAAGGAATGGGTTAATAAGGTTTCACCATTGATGCAACACAATATATATTGCCCATTTCGTACAATTATTTGACTGAAAATCAGAAGATATAAAGGGACGTAAAAGCACTTGAAAGCCACAGGACAATAATCCTTCCAATCATAATCAATAACGATGTAATGAGAAATATATGCAAAATCCTCTTTACAATATCGTATCTTGTTAATCTGAGCATCTCTAAATTCAAAAGATGGAATCTCCTTCTGAAGAACGACCATTTCCTACCCTGAGAAATTCTGACCATACATCATTTATTGAACTTACGTATGCAAAAAAGTTGATTACTTACTAGAAACATTGACAAAAAAGTACCATGTAAAGGTAACTATTAAATAAATGTATGTATTAATAATTTTCATATTATTAGGTGCAACACAAGGCACTTAATGTGCATGATTGTAGGCACTTAAAGTGCATGATTATTATATACTTATCGAGAAAAGAAGCACCATAAGTTTTCAGACATTTTTCTTGATTGCAGAACTATATCCATTCATAGATCATTATATCTTGACCACAGCATGACACCTCCATACTTGTGGGACCTTTTAATTATAGGAAGCACCTTATAAAGCATATCAGGTACCGGAATATACCCACTTCTGGTAGCTTTTGTAACACTGGACTCTCTAAGCCCTTTTTTTAGAGTTCTATACTTAGAGATGCTACTACATATTGATATATATATACATGGTTGTATATGAGTTAAAAGATGTACTTAAATCCCTTTGGGTGTATATGTCAATGATTTATAATTTTATATGCCCTTACATGAACTTAAAGTTCATCGGTATGTAAAATCTTGGAGATTTCTGATATATAAGCTTCTATGTGTGTAAAACCAAGTCCATCAGATGGATATGACTATAGTGGCTAAGTTAAATGTGTTCTAATGCCTTAAAAGTGATTAGACATCATTTATAGACTTATTGGACACTTAGAAAGCTTAATTGAAAAGTTGATGTACACAAGGACTTATTTGCCAATTGTCAAAACTCAAAGGACTTAAATCTAATTTTTCAATTCTTGGAGGATCAATATGTCATTACATAAAGTTAAGGGGATTAATTATTATTTTCAAAAGTTCAAGGAACACAATAAAAATAAACGTTTTGGAGATTCCCAAATTTTCGGCTTAATTGCAAATTTAGGAAAAGTTTGGAGGGTATAATGGTAATTTCACATAAGCTAAGGGCAAAACGGTAATTTCACCATATCTTGGTCAAAGAAGAGTCAATATTCTAGACCCTTCTTCATGTATGGCTGTTCATCCCATCACTAAAGACTTGAAACATTTTGTTTTAATTAAAAGAAAGGAGAAGAGAGGAGGAGAAGAACCATTTTCGATTATCTTTAAATCCTACCTTTTTTTTATTCTCCAACCCAAATCAAGGTGTTCTAAGCTAATTTGGGGTCTAGGAACTCAAATCTATCATTATATTTGAGAAATTCTCAAAGTATTTTAAGATATCACCAAAAGAAGGTTTAGGTAAGTTTTGTCTCATCTTTCTCTACATTATGATTTTGAGTTTGATGTTAAGATATGTTGTTCTCCATGATTGAATATACATGAAAAATGGTTTAGATGAATGAAATGAGTCAAGAAAAATCTCCCTTAAGACAAAATAAAAAATGTTCCCTTTTTGGTGAAAGTTTGTGAATTTTGAATATCTTTTGAAATTGATGGTCTAAATGAATTCTGTGATGTTAATTGTACATGTATAATGTGAATTGATGATGAAAAATGAAGAAGATGTATATTGGATAAGGCTTGGTCGAAATGGTGGGAGAAGAAGTGGATTAATGTAATGGCTTATGTAATTATGATAAATGTAGATTAAATGAAAAGAATTGGATTGAATGGAGTGGTGAAATGTGTCATTGTTTTGGTGTGTTTACTGTATAACAAGATAAGAGCATGAATTACTATGATAATGTCTTCAAATTTTGACTTAAAAGTCATGCACATTAGATGTTTGATAAAATGTCTAAGTGAACTTGGCTTAGGATTTAAGAATTCGAATTCATGTTTACGTAGAGTAAACTTGAATTATTGCTTAGATTGATGAATAATGGCCTAATTTTCTTGGATAAAAATGTTCTTAATTATGTTTTAAAATGAGTAAGTATTGGATTAAAGGCATTAAATGCCTCAGAAAATGTAAAAGAAAAGCTAATGTGAATAGTAAGGATGTAATCATGTGAGAAGCTTAATGGTCGAATCCTATAGCTTAAAGATAGTGATATTGTGTTTTATACACGTATATGATGGCGTATAAATATGAAATTCATGTTTAAGTAGTAAATATATTGTACATTTTTATGTATAAAGGCTTGGGAGCAATGAATCAAGGAGCTAGTACTGAGGATTGTTGAAGTCAAGGGAGTGTACACCTTCTTTTGAGGTGAGTTAGGGAAATCATCTCTCTCAAATGGGACTAGAAGAACCTAAGACATGCATGAAGATTTGTATGTGAATTTTGAACATAGGTAATGCATAGTAGAACTAAATCTCAAATAGATTCTAGTATACTTATGTATTTAATAAGCAACATTGTTTTAAAACTGATGTTTTTATTATGTATTTTGAGAAAAGACATTGTTTTCAAAAACCCTATACTTGAAGTGCAATTTTTTTTATGAAACTATGTTTTAAAACAACTTTGCACTTAGAGTGCAAATGATGATTCAAATTTTTTTATGCATAATTGAATCATGTATGCTGCGTGTAGTTGTTCTCTTTTAGCTTAGAGCTATGACATGGTTTCATTTTATCGGTTGAACCGATAAATAAAGTATGATTCCTTACTTGATTTTTGTATTTAATATATTTGCATACAATTTTTGTGATTGGTGAGGTAACGATTGGCCAATTATATGCTAGGCACAACAAATTAAGTGACCCCCGTACCTTTAATGCTGGTATATAAAATCGAGTCCCTATATCAACATCTTCTACGGGACTTGCGGGTGGCTCCACACCTAGGGTCTGGACACTGACAAGGTCATCACCTAGGGTAATGATGCTCTTATCGACTGTAGTTCGGACTCACCACAGATGAAAGTCGAGCCAACATCGAGAATTGGTGGGTGTGTAGACTAATGGCAACACATATGATTGTTTTAGCTTATTCTGATTTTTTCTGACAAGATTTGATTTATACATGTGATGTCTTCCTGCTTATATGTACGAGAACTGGAACTTATGTTCACCTGATGAGTGAATAATAGGTTAGTCCTATATGGTTCCTAGCAAGTATATGTTGAGTCATAGGTTAGGCCTATATGTTTCTATGTGTTGTATGTTCACCCCATAGGTTAATTATACCGTCTTGCTGTGTATCGAGTTCTATTTGCGACATATGTTTTTCCTGCTCATTGAGTACATAATGTACTCACCCCCTCCTCTTTCCAACCATACAAGTTAATTTAGTGAGCTTGAAGCTCTGAGTGGATCGGGCAGTCTTTTTAACATTTTTGTGGTATTACTACACGTAGGTAGTTTATATTTGGTACTTTAGTTGCGTAGTGGCTCATGAACTATTTTACTGTTTTTATTAGATTGGTTATGTTGATATGCTTTATGACTATATAAATTTAACACCTGACTATTTTGTTGTTATAAAAGACCTTATGTATGAACTTTGATACTGTTGTTGGGATTGCTTTAACGGGACTTTAAAGTCCTGAAGTTGTGAAATTTTTTTTATATGAATATAAAGTGTGTTTAAAATTGTGTGTAGGTATTTGATTGAGTTTTTTGGGATTTTTAAAATACAGTCATTATGTTGTCTAAATTTTTCAACAAAAAAAGTGAGATGTTTAGTTAGCCTTGTATAATCAAATTAAGGATACTGTGAGTGTCCTTAACTCAGTTATGCAGTAGTTGTCATAGGCCTGATGTGGTATCGGGTCGTGACAGTGTTAGGGGAGGCTAGTAGACCCAAGAAAATATTTGTTTTACGAACTCTTGATGTCCATTTCTTTTAGGAAGTTATAAGATTTTTTTACATTCCCACTAGTTTATTGGCAAGGAGCATTGCTGTAGAATTAAACCCAAATGTAATCAAATAAACTTATGGCCAACGCTTTTCCTACCCAAGCATCAAGATATAGGCATTGAGGAGCTGCTTTTAGGTACACTTTCTTGCCTCTTTTATTGCATTTTGGTAGGAACCTGGTGATATTATCCCAATAAAATGGTGTGACTCCTTTAATGTCCAAGTCTACCCTATCGAAAATAGCATTGCCAAATGGTTGAGACCTAGAGTGCCTACCTAAGAAGTTGTTCTAGATATAAGTTACAACTGAAGTCTCAGGAATGGAAACAAAAACTAAAAATTCATTTGATATATATCATAAAGTAAATTAAGATGATATAGTTATAACTGAGAAAAATAGTAATCACCCTCGTTTCAATCTCCCATATTATTATCAAATAACTATTTATGTTAGATTAATAAAAATAACCCGATTGTCAAAAGTGAAAGACAAGAATAATGAATTTCCCCGTTTTTCGTCAAATAATAGGACAACCTAAAAGAAATTTTAAAAAATGAAAAGCCCCTTATGATAGGACAAGACCCACCCGCAATCTTTGTTGAGTAAGAAATTGAAATTTTTTTTGGTTTTTTTATTTTTTTGTTTTCTGAAAAACCTTGTATGTTCTTAACGTGGTATTTAAAGATTAACTGACTTGTCTAGAATGGCGCATGTATGACACTTCCTAATTTTCGTCCAGAAAAGCCTTAAATTGAGCAGACTCATGGAAGTTTAGACCTTCGTTGAGCAAGTTACAAGTTTTAATCCTAAACTAATCAAACTCTAAAACATTAGGCCTCAATTTGGGCTTTTAGCCTAATAGTCACTCCCTCGAATATTAAAAATTAAAAAATATGCTTTTCTTAATCTAATTGAGCTCAACAATATTTCACTTGTTCTTCATAATACTTAGGTATTTACCAAGTGCAATGTCTCCTAAATGTGATAATTGAATAACCACATCATCATCAGGCATCTGTAAAAAAACTTCACTCAATTCTACTTTGCCATTAAACAATTTGCTTCTTTGCCATCTATACCCATGTTTTAAGTAATGACGATGTCCTATATAACATATTTTACTTTGTAATCTCATTGAATAAGTTTGATGGTTATATGAAGGAAAGGCCATATATCCTTTTATGCTCCATCCAGAAAAATTTCCATAAGCTCGAATATCATTTATAATCCACAAAGCAGCCACATACATTATAAATGTTTCACCTTGAACAACATCAAAGGTTTTTAATCCAACCTCCTATAGATCGTTTAAGTCATCAATTAATGGTTGCATGTATACATCGATGTCTTTACTAGGAGTAGTAGGTCCTGGACTAAGAAACACAATAACATAAAAGGTTCCTTCATACATTTCCATGGAGTTGAATTGTATGGCATTAGAATTACCAGCCACATGCTATAAGAAGTACTCATATTACCGAAAGGATTAATTCCATCTAAGGCTAAACCTAGTCGAACATTACGAAAATCTTGTGCAAACCATGGAAACTTTCCATCAAAGTCTTTTCATGCCATTGAATCTAGATGACACATAATGTTATCATCAATGTGTTTCTCTTTATGCGACCTCATATCTATGGTTGTTTTTGTTGACAGAAAAAGCCTTTTTAGTCGTGGTTTAATAGGAAAGTATTTCAAGATTTTATGTAGTATCTTTTTCCCTCTCCTATCATCCACTCGCCACCTTATTGTACTATAAATAGAACTCTTCAAGATTTTTACTATCCTTCCAAAATATAGCACAATCATACTTACAAGCATATATTGATATATATCCTAATCCAAGGTCCCTTAACAATTTCTTTGCATCATAGTAAGATTTGGGCAATTTGTGACCAACAGGTAATGCATCATTGAGCAAGTCAATTAACATGCCAAAAGACTTGTTACTCCATTTATTATAGACCTCAAATATGTCAACTTGACAAAAAAAGATAGCTATGAGAAATTCGAGCACCCTGGATATAATTCTTCTTGAGCAACTTTTGATAACTTCCCAAAATTATCTTCTATAATACTACCAATTATGTTAGGCAAACTAGTTTCAAGTATAGTCTCCATCTAATTCCCATAATCTTTTAGCATCTCACCAGTCACATCATCATCATCACCATCGTTATTGTTACTATCATCAACAATTGTACCAACACTTCTACTATAACTTGCTTCCTTATGTTTGCTATGATAAAGCCACAGAGTATAGAATTCATCTACGCCTTAGATTAGTAAGTGATTATATACCATATTTTGACTATTAATTAAGCAATCTATACATAACCAACGAATGTGACATTCATCAACCATTTGATCTTTTACAAATCACATGAAACTCTTAACTCCTTCTAAGTATTCAATGGACCATTTCTGATGAGATATCGAACCTTTATCCATCTAGCCATACAATTAAAAGTAAATAACTAAATTATAAATGCAGTGATAAAATAATGATAAATCAATAGAAGTTACTATTTCTCCATTAATCAATACAAGTTCTTAAATTAAGTTTTAATTTAACCAAACACTATGGTATGTGGCATTATTACACCACATGAAAATTGAGAAAGCAAGTTGTTGATGTGACTCCTAGGCTCATGGAATATTTTACCAATAAGCCTTATGGCAGCTGCATCATGAGTTTCTAGCCTATATACCATCCTAGGGGTTTATTATGTAAAATATTGTCCATAATTGATTATATGTGTTTCATTAATGATTATGACAGGTTAAGTAAGTAATATCATTGTCATATATAGCATCAAGAGGTTAAGGTACACTTAAGGAGGCACTAGTATATTCTCTAATTTTATCTTTGGCTAACTTTAGTAAAGAAATTGTGATTGAAAGCATTTGCAATTGGGAATAGGATGGGGAGTTGTTTTTATGCAAGAAGGCACACCTTGTTGCTTAGATTAGCAATTCATTATCCGAAAAGTAATTTCATTTGTCTAGATATGAAAAATAATTGATGACTTTTAAGTAATAGTCGCATTATTTGATTGGTATAAGGTATATGGTGAAAACAAACTATAAAATTTTAAAGGTTTTGCTAGAATAGAACATAACTACTAGTTTTCAACAACCCTAGTTATTTAAATTGATTAGATTTAACTTCGAAATCATTTATAAAAATGGAGTGGATAGCACTATTAATGGATTATCTAGAGTATACACTTTTCAATTGCAAATGGTTAAGGCATTTCATCAAACACCTTACAGACATGAAAAATTCATCCCAACATTCAAATGCAAATGCAAATGGTTAAGGCATTCCATCGAACACCTTATTGATATGAAAAAATTCATCCTAAGATTCAAATGCAAATCACGTGTTTTCCCTTTCGTCACTAACATTAACACATTCCACGCTACATCCATTCATAGACAACCTAAATCTATGCAATGAATGCATATATAATCACAACTTTAAAATTGAATATAACACATTCAAAACACGTGAAATGAACCATAAAACAATCCAAATAAGAAAAGACCCACAACTTACCTCGATGAACAATCGAAATGACGACGATGAGAGAACACAAAACCATACAAAACCCGGAAGACAAAAGGTCATCCAATCGGGAGAAACGAAGAATAAATGGCATGCAGGAGAGTAGGAAATTTGGGGGGTGGGTTCAATCTTTGGGATAACACAAAATGTCAAACGATGTCGTTTGTTGTTAAATAAACAATGTCGTTTTCATTTTTCTAAATGACACAACATTTGGTGACACTTTCCAAAAAATGTCGCCAAATGTATGTATAGACCAAACAGTTCACAAAAATAAAGGAAATGACATATTTTTATCATATTTGTGTCAACTTTTAGTGAAAAATTACAAAAATAGTTGCCAAATATTTATACACAGTCAACCATTTAGCGATGCAATGAACAATTCGTTGTAAACAAAATTTTCAGTAACGAACTTAGAAAAATAATCACGAATTGTTTAAACACAGATGACCTTTTCACAACGTTATTACTAATTGGTCGCTAAAGATGATATTTGATGACAAATAGGCTATGAGTCACTAAATCATTATATAATGTCAAACTTTTAATGATAGTATGGTTTGTTCGTCATCAAATCTTGATAAAACGTAAACCTTTTTACAACGTTATGTGTAATATATCGCTAAATGTTATATTTAGTGATGAATTGCCTTATTATTCATCAAATCTTTATAATTTTTATATTTTCCAATTTTTTTGTAATATATAAATTATATAAAATAATATAGAATTTATAAATAGTAAATATACTTTTGTGAGACCATTTATATATTTTCAAATCATATATTTAAAAAATTGATAATAACTATTAATTTATTATTTCAAATTTTATATTTATATAATTTATCTTTTGTAATATAAAATTTCTAGAAAATTTAACCCGATTTAATTGAAGTAATTAGACTTTTGTCACACCACATAAATGTTGGAGTTATGTAAATATAGTGCCCTGGAAAGCAAGTGTATTTACATGTAACTTTATCTTCTTCAGTTACAATT
>JANSVA010426503.1:0-19788 GCA_025504915.1 Erythroxylum reticulatum | reverse complement strand
TTGAACTCTAGCCATTGCTAAATCTTCAAGAGGAGAGAGGTGCCTAGCTAAGCATAACTCCAGTAGATTTCACCGCTGGTAACCCACTGGAAGCATCCATAGTAATAGTTGTCGATGAAGGAGCAGAACAGTGATGCAGGTGTGTAGAAGAATTTTTCTTCCAAAGGTAGAGAGAGTGAGCGTGTATTCTTTAACTATTGGCTATCTCTCCCCTTCTTAACCTAAAATAGGTAGGTTAAAAAAATGGGTTATGGATTGGGTTGCACAGTGGGTAAACTTCCAAAAATGGTTCGGGTATTCGAAGGTACATTGCGGTGAACTTTTCCTGAAATTTTTTGTTTGGAGTTTTTAGTTTCTCCATCGCGGCGACGTGAACTTCACATCGTGGTGAGCTTTACCCGAAAGTTTTCTTGAATAATTTGCCGAGTTTGCCGTGATCACACGATCTCACATCGCGGCGAACTTCTTGTTGCCTTGACTTGTTGACTTATCATTTTCAGCCTTCGCTTCTTGCTTCACCCCTTGCCTCTACTTATTTGAGTGTCCTACAATAAAAAAATAGTAGTTTGCATTATCAATTGTTCTTAGAAAAAATAATTTAGTGCAACTGATAATAATTTGTGACAATTTCACTCTCAAACTACATAAAGTAAAGGCAAGCACTCAAGAGTCAAATTAAGCATACAATCTAAAAATAAAAGCCAAGAAGTGTAGTAAAAACTATGAAAATGTCACCAATTTATATAAGAAACTTGGGTTCAATCAACATCTCACCTTACCCTTGCCCACCTTATAACCCTAAAAAGTTTTTTGATTTATGATTTTGCATGTGACCTTTAGTGGTGGAGAAATGAAATGATTTGCAAAGTTGGGGAATGTCTTAATTGTGAATGGTTTTTGAGTGCACCTGTTAATTTATCTTATTTAAAGGAATTTTCTAAATTTACCTTTAGATTACTTAGTTCTAAAGGTGATGAGGGTTGATTAATCATGTGTAAAGGCATTGAATGTTGAGTTATTGCTATAGTTTTTGAAAGTCATTCATCTTTACTTTGAATTATCTATTATTAGGAAATATGGAAAATAAGTAAGTGTTTTGATTTTGATGATTTACTAGAGGACAATCAAAAGCTTAGTTTTGGAGAACTTAATATATGCTTAATTGCTGATGCATTAATCCATTATAATTAGTGATTAATGCCTTAAAATGCTTAGGATACTCACTTTATCTCATATTTTTTAGGTACATTTCAAAAGTGGAGGAGCAAAAGTGACCCGAAAGCATATTTATTGAGCCATCTTCTCAATGTTAATACTCTATTGTCTTCATGGAGTAAAAAGAAGAAAAAGATTAAAAAATAGGAGAAAACAAAGGAAAAATGAAAATGAAGAGCAAGATCATTAACTCACGACCATATAATTGATTTGGCATAGTTGAGAGTTAATATTGTTACAACCATTAGTTGCTAAGAAAAAATAATTATGTTGAATAAGATTAATTCATATTGCCACACCCATGAGACAATATGACTGAAGCTAGTTGTCCCATTTTAAGATAACTGTCCATTTATCTCATTAAAAAGCTAGCTATTAAATATGAAAAGAGGATGGTGTGTGTGACGACTGTAAGGTGGGAATGTTGTAACATATATTACCAAGATCCACTTGTCCCATTTATTTAAAACCTAGCTTTGGAATAAAGAAAATGGAGGTATGAGTGGTGGCTAGAAGGAAGAGAGGAAGACAACATGAAGATGTCATTCATCATAAAAATGATCTTGGTAGGGGTTGCTAGAAAAAGATAACTGAGAGAGGGGTGAAATAAAGAAGGTGAGATAATTTATTTTGTCCTTTTGCGTTTACAAGATGGTGGGAGGGTTGGAGCAAAATAGGAGTGATTTAACAACTTTGGAGATGCCATTCTTCATCAGTTTCTATTTGATTTTCAAGGAGGAATAACGTGAACAATAAAGAGACTAGTGGACAATAACTATTCTTCATCCATTTCTCTTTGTTTTTAAACAAGAATGGAGGCTATGGAGATTGATTATTGGAGAATGATGGAGAAAATGGAGGGCTAACCCACCCTATGTTGGTTTAGAGGTGCAATCGACAATGAGGAGCACATTTAAGCATACATCATTGTGTACATTTTCTTTCCCTTTTTTTTAGATTGCTTATGTTGTCTTGAGTTTAATGATTAGGTATTGTGTAAGAATGATTTTGAAGCTCTATTGAATTGTTTTTCATGAAAACCCATTGTTAGAATTTGAATACGATATGTAATATCTTGTTTAATGTCGTATACGACAACTCGATGTTAAATCATTAGGGATAACGTAGCATAAGTTAAATAATCCGAGCTTATGTTATTATTGCTTCTACAAGTCTATTTTTCTCAATTGTAATGTGGTTGCCTAGATAAATTTAGAGAGCTTATTCTAGGTTTCCTAATAGTTAGGGTTAATTAACGAGCTCTTCTTAATTAACTATGACCTAAAAAAATTGAGATTAACAGAGTTTTTTGTTAATTCACGATCAACAGTCTAAATAAAGGTATGAAGATGATAATTCAATGAAATATGTGAAATTGTGCTTAAGATGAGATTAAACAAAAGAACAAGATTTCAAATCATTAATCAATTTTATCACTTTGTTGTTGTTTAATTTTAGTTGGTTTTATAGATTCAATGTTAGTTTTTTCTAATTTGCATTGAACCAAATCACCCCCTCCCCCTGTTTGACTCATACATATAATTTAGGAGAGTAATTGGATTTAATCTTTATGGGATCAACTTAGACTTGCCCCTGCTATAGTTGTAGATTTAGATATTTTGAATGGTGTTACGATACGTTACCAATTATACTCTTTAGGTAGTATTGAGAAAATGTAAGTCCAAATCCTTATATATATAGATGTTGATATGAGATCTAATCAGTTACATCAGATATGTATTAAAAAGCTTGATGGTGAGGCATTTATCATGAAAAATTATGTTTTTTTCTCTTATCCTATATAGTTGTGACAAAGAAGGATAGTGAAATACAAAAACACCATCTGATGGTTTTGTCCTTGAATCTTAGATTAACACACTAAAGCTTTCTTTGGCTTAAGTCATCTAGAAATTGACTTATCAAACACTTTTGCTTTCCATGTATTAATGAAATAATTTCATTTAAAGAATCACTGATCAAACACTTTTGTTTTCCATATATTAATGAAATAATGTCATTTAAGGAATAAATGATTCCAAGTCTCCTCAGCTTTGTTATATAGAGAAAATTAATTAGTAAAGTAATTAAATCTTGCAATCTTGTCAATAATGGGTGGCTTGTTTAACATAGCAAGCCAAAGGATTGTGGAAACTTTGGGTTGTAGATAACTTAGACTAGACTATGTTTTCCCATGGAAGGATTGGTACGTTATTAGTAATCACTTGTCTACAAGATAGGTTAAAGAAGACACCATTTTTGGTACGTTTCTAGATGATGATATGATTATTTGAGTTAACATAAATCTGCAAGATTTCAATCTTTAAAGGAATTGGAATTGGAGCAATGTTGAATATATCCTTCCATATGAGACCCTGAGCCACTGTACCTTGTTGTTGTATAAGGGTTCTTAAAGCATCAACTTCATCCAATTCTTTTAAAGGCCCTACTGATAGCCAATTGTCAAACTAAAAGGAATTGCTTTTCCCGTTACCATTAAGGTTGATGAAGTGAGGACTCACTTTTCCCCTCAGTATAAAAATGGCTTTCATTGTGGTAGAGGATAAGTTATCGAAGTTAAACGTCCATATGTTATTATTTTTAATGAAATAGATATGGATCCATTTATGCCACAAAGAGTGCTTATCAATTAAGAGCCTCCATAGTCTTTTAAAAAGCAAGGTAGTATTATATGATTTGAGAGAGATTATATTGAGTCCTTCTTGGCTTATAAATCCACAAATGTCCACCCATCTTATCTTCACCTTACAAGGATTACCTTTGCCGCTAGTCTACAAAAACTATTAAAAATTATGTTGATTGCCTTTGTGACTTTCATTGGAAAAGCAATGTGAGTTTCCCAGTAAATACTAATGGAGTTCAATATGGAAATAATGACTTATGCCTTTCCAGCTATAAAAAGATTCTTAAAACTATAAGAAGCAATTCTAAGATTAATTTTATCAATTAAGAAGGCATAATCTAAAGATTTAAATCTAGAATATGAGATAAGAATGCCAAGGTACCTTATTGGAAGCTTACGTATATTAAAACCTACAACAGAAACCAGAGTGAATTCCATATTAAAGGCTTTATAGGATAAGTATATGCCACTTTTGGAGCAGTTCAATTAGAGATTAGACATCATATTAAACATTTTGGGAACTTTCATAAGAGCAAATACAAAAGTAGGATCAGCTTTAGAAAGTAAAATAAGGTTATCAACAAAGCATAGATGAGATAATTAACCCTTCTATATTTGGAATGATATTTTGAGCCTTTGGTACTCTCCACCATCTCATGAAGAAGTTTATTAAAGACCTCCATCACTAAAACAAAGAGGTAAGGTGATATTGGATCACCTTATCTGATTCCTTTACTACTTTTGAACATATTTGTAAGCTGACCATTGACAAAGATTCTATAATATGGAGTAGAGATAAATTGTGTGATCCATTAGATAAAAATCCTTGGAAAATCTGTAGCATTTAGTATATTAGTGAAAAATCCCAACTAACATAATCACAACTTTTCTTTAGATTAATTTTTATATGATTGTTGTCCTTACCGTTCTTCTTTGCATAAGTTCTGATAAATTCCTAGATAATTAAAATAATATCCCCAATAACCCTTTTATGGATGTAAGCACCTTGTTATTCTCTAGTATGGTTAAGAATCATATTTCTCAATCTTTGAGTTAGGATTTTGGGGATCAATTTTTATATAGATTTGTAACAAGAGATGGGCAGAAAATTTTAAAAATGGTTATGTTGTCCACTCTTAAGAACAAGAGTAATGAAAGTTTTATTAATCTCTGTTAATAAAGATCCCTTATTGAAGAATTCTACAACAACATCTGACACTAATTACCTTATAAGTGGACAATTCTTAATGAAAAATTCACTTTGAAACCAATAGGGTTAGGGGCCTTAAAGGGCTATAGAGATTTCAAGGTTACCTCAATCTCCTACATAGTAATAAATTAAGAAAGAAAGTCAACCTTCTGAGAGGATAAACCCCCTTGTAGGACTTGCTTGAGTAGAGTATAGAAAAATCAGCTCTATAAGGCTTAGTAAGTAGTTCAAAAAATTAATTACAGGCTCCTTCAACCAATTTAGTTTGTGAATTCAGCATAGATTCATTGAACTCTGGTACAACAATTCTGTTCAAGGCTCTTCTAGTAATAATAACTCTATGGAGTACAAAGGTATTTCTATTCCTATTCTTTAACCATATAAGTTCTGATCTCTGCCTGATTAAGAATAATAAAACTATAGGGATTTAGAAAAATTATATGGAGAAACCTTTTCTAATTCTTACAGCTGACTGGATTTAGGATCATAGTACATTTTTTGTTGTATAGATTCTAAGTGAATTTTAACATTGTTTAATAAGTAGTGTGTGTTGCCAATATTGTTTTTAAACAGGATCTTCATTTCCATTTTGATGATACTTAGTGTTATGGATAAAATGTACTATTTAGTGCCAATAATGCCTGCTCTCAATGCTTTCTAGATAGCCTTTTCAAAGCTTGCAACATTAACTAATAAGTCATTGAATCTAAATGGCTACCTAAGAGTAACTGCATCAATACGAGTTAGAATTGGAGATGATTAGAGAAATTGTTACAGGAATAAGTGGAGAAATAATTGGGTAACTTTAGAATCTATTAAATATTATCCATACTTTGATCCAACTTTTTCTTGATGGAATTCACTTTATATTGTCTATTTTTACAAGTAAAAAAGTTACCTATAGTTATAATATCAAATAGTTATACAACTTCAATATAGTTTCTAAGATCTGAAGAAGATAATCTCACTAATATGTGACCTTCAATCTCTTCATGTTTAAGAATATAATTGAAATCCCCAGTGATGATCCATAGACTACTAATGGAAGTTGATGTATCCTTGATTTGATTATGGAGAAAAGTTCTTCAATAACAACTATTGTATGCATAAATAAATGATATATACATAGGTTAAGGACAAAACCTAGTTGAAATCTCCAAATGAATCATCTAGTCAGAGACAATTCCAGGACAATCAGAAACAATAGTGGAGTTATAAAGGCCTATGTGACTAACCATATACACTCCAAAAACTCTAATTTTGTATTAGAAAGGGCAATTATGAAGAGGAGATATGAGAGCAGTAGTTAGAGTTAGATTTAAAGGTAAAACTAAAGTTTGAGACACAATTATAAAGCTAGGATAATAGAAAACACAAAGATTAGTTTGGAGATCTAATAGATAATAGCTCTTGATCGAACTTTCAAAGAGATATATATACATATATTATGGATTCTTTTCTTTTTAATTATTTTTTGAACTTTTGATGCTTGTTTTGTTTTTTATGTTGATGAACTAAATTTGTTTAGTACCTAGCTATGTTGAACCATAAGTTGTGGAAGATATTATGATTTGATATTTTATTTAATGCAATTTGATTAATTAATTTATTGCAATTCAATTATGTATTCTAATTCTTGAATTAATATATATGGGATATTAGTTTAATATACGATTTCGTATGCTTAAGATTATGAAATCCTTTGGTATGAATACATATACTATGATTGGAAGGAGTTACATTCAAATATAAAGATAGGTTAACATAAATCTTCTGGATGAGGGTCAAACCTAATCACAAAATTCAATAATTGAGTAATGTAATCTTCAAGTTTTAAACAAGAAATAGGTTTCAGTTAATCAATTGAGGATTAACTATTAAAAGTTTTTAGAAAGAAATTAACATAAGATAGTAATTTTTGTGATCCTATGATTAATAATTAAAGTGCATTATAAAGTAATACTTAAGAAATCTTATAAGGTTACCTAAGTACTAGTTTTTGTATATTGATTAATCATAAATTTATCTATGTTCTAGTTTATTATTATATAGAATTTTATTTTTTGTAGTCCCTTTGTCATTAACACTTGATATTCACTGACGCTCTATTATAGCTCGAGAGATGCACTTGCCTGTGAGATCTATAAAGTAGTGATAAGACACATATCAATCCTCAATGATACTAACAAGGAAAAGCTAGAAAGGCCAATCATTAAGGGAGATGTGGAAGAGGCTAGGAGGATTCTAAATCCCAATAAGGCCTTAATGCCTAATGGTTTGAATGGTTGCTTCTTTAGGGAACCTAGATAAAGACACAATTGATTCTAGTTGTAAAAGAATTCTTTAACATTGGTAAATTATACGAGGAACACAATAAGACTAATTTACACTTGGTTCAAAAGGTATCTAATCCTAACTCCCTCAAAGCATATAGGCCTATAGCTTATTGTAATCTTGTTAACAAAATTATCTCAAAATACTTGCTTCAAGACTAAAAATAGTGATGAGTTCTTTTATTAGTAATACATAAGGTTTTTATACTAATGGCATCATCATTAGGGATAATATTATGTTGGTTTAAGAACTTCTCAAGGGTTTCCAATGGAGCTCTACTTCTACAAATTATGTTATGAAAATTGACTTTTATAAAGCCTTCAAATTAATTAATTAGGATTTCATCCTACACTCCCTTCAAACTTTTGCTTTTCCTATCAAGTTCATGGGTCATATTGAATAATGCACAACCCCTACATCTTTTTGCATCCTTATAAATGGAGAATAAACCAATATAGTATAAGGGAAAAGTAGAATAAGGTAGGGGACCTCATCTCCCTATATGTATTGAAGTTCTTGTAAGATTGAATATTTTTAATATTAGTAGAGACCCTCCTTTAAGTATCATAACAAATGTGATAAACTTATATCATTTAATCTATCCTTTACTAAATATTATCTAAAATGCTTTAAGGTTGATTCCTCTTCCATTAAGATGTTAATGAAATCTCTCAAATCCTTTAACAAGTTTTTCGAATTACATATCAATTTGGACAAAGGCTTTATTATGCTTTTTACAATAGCTACACCATTTGGTCAATATCTCTCCCTTATTTTATAAATGAAACTTATAGAGAAACCTTTCACCTATTAAAGGGTTCCTATTTCCATTGAGAAGCATCTTTTCAGGGAATGTTAAGTAATATTTGACATAGAAAAGTCTACGATGAACCACTAACATCATAGAAGCTAGACAATGTTGGAATGCTCCAACTGATCAGAATTATTTGGAATGAAAACTAAATCTATTGGATATTCCATTTAATGATCCCTATGAAGATCATTAAAGAAATTAAAAGGCCTATGAAGAATTTTTATTGGTCTAACAATCCATATAACACATCCTTGGATAAGATCAAATGGACTAAAGTACGTCTCCATAAAGAAGAAGGTTGTTTGGGATTAAGATAAATGAAAACAACTAGTAAATTCCTCCTCTCTAAAAGAATTTGGAGGATATTAACTAACAAAGAAATATATGGGTGCAGTGGATACATTCCCACTACTTAGCAGGAAAAGAACTTTTAGGAAATTAAACTTAGTGGTATTCTTTATGGACCATATAAAAGATACTTAATATAAGGAGCAAGTTAACTTGGGAGATTAGACACTAAGTAGGGATGGTAGGTTAACATGATTATGGTATAATAATTGGAGTGCTAGAGGTCCATTTTATATAATCCCTAAAATATTACAATTCAGATATATGTTGCCTCTATAAGTTAAAGTTAAGGAAGTAATAAATGAACATAAGTGGTGCCTAAAGATAAGAGCATCTACTAGTTTCGTTAGCATACTACCTAAATATAGATTTAGCTAGTAAGAGGAAAAAGTCCACTGGCTAAATAATGCCTCTTGAAATAAAACAATAAGATATGAGATTTTTAGAGAAAGGAAAAAGAAGGTTCACTGGTATTAGTATTGTTTATGCAAAACCCCCAAAAATGGAATTTATATTATAGTTAATGATTAGAAATAGGCTCTCAAATCTCAATAGAGTAGAAAGATCCTCTGATCTCTAATCAAACTACGATCAGTATGGAATGTTATGCATAAAACTAAGGACCATTTATTCTTCAAATACACTTATTCGAGGTAAATTTAGGGAAACGTTTAAGACCTATGTCATATAACTTGTTTATGGATGGGAAGGAAAAGAGGCATGGTTACTAAGAATATGAAAATTTTAAAAGGATGATTTCATGATTCCTAAAATTGCCTTAATCTATGTGGTTTACTTTAGATGAAGCCATAAACATATTAGCATTGTGACAACCCAAATCACCCGCTCACAAATATTGTCCATTTTGGCCCTTGTCCCATCCAAGCCCTCATGGTTTTGGCTTTCTCGAGGCCTTCCCAGGAGGTCACCCATTTTAATACTACTCTCACCCAAGCACATTTAACCTCGGAGTTCTAATGCGATCCGGTGCATTAGGTCATGGAAAACGTGTTTATAAGGGAGAGGTATCGTTACCCCTTATAAGGTGTACTTCATTCCCCTTTCTAACCGATGTGAGATCTCACACTCTTCACCCCCTTAGGGCCCAACCATCTTTTGGGGTCCAGCCTAGCTGGCACAACAGTTCGGGTACCAGCTTTGATATCACTTGTAATAGCCCATATCACCCGCTCACAGATATTGTCCGCTTTGGGCCTTGGCCCAACCAAGCCCTCACAATTTTACTTTTCCCGAGGCCTTCCCAAGAGGTCACCCATCCTAGTACAACTCTCCCCCAAGCACATTTAACCTCGAAGTTCTGATGGGATCCGGTACATTAAGCCATGAAAAATGCATCTTTAAGGGAGAGGTATCTGTACCCTTATAAGGCGTACTTTGTTCTCCATTCTAACCGATGTGGGATCTCACAAGCATCTTTGATAGTAATAAATAAGATTGCTTAATTTTCTATAGAAGCTCACTCAATTAGACTAAAGAGTACTTAATGGTAAACAAAGAGAAACTTAGTATGTCCTTAGGTATGATAACCACACGGGAGCTTGATTAAGTAAGAAAGCTGAGATGGAACTTATAAAGCCATACACATAGTAGATATCACTCAATATTTCTTGATAAATGAATCTTTGGAGATTAAATACTATATAGTAAATATAAAGCTACAGAATACCTTAATTTTGATGTGTTTGTACTAAGTACTACTTGGTGATTACATTGGCAAGCACACAGTTGCAGAGAGTGAATTTTGGTAACTATGAATTATGTTAAACTTGTATTGGTATTTTATCACTCAGATGAAGCTTACATTCCTTTTAAGTTCTTTAATATGATATGACTCACTCAAGGCCTTTTACACTTTGTATTTATATCTCTTATAGAGAACTTATTAATATATTTTAATCTAAAAAGGGACAAAGTTTAGGTAACAAAAGATTATTATCCCTTTTTATTTTATGTTTTCTTGTATTTTCTTTGGTAATTCTAACACGAATTTTAATATAGCTTTTAAATTATTCCCAAGTGATCATTATTTTATAAAGTGATAATTTAAATACACTTTTGATAGCCTTTAACTAACATTATGTTTTCAATTTGCCGATAAATAATTTGCACTTTATGTGGATAATTTTTAAACCTATATTTTTAATCATAAAAGTATTTAAAATGTTATTAAAAAAATTTGTAACTCATAAATAATGAAAATATTAGGAAATTCCTTAATATTTTATTATTTAATTTAAAATATAATTCATATATGGATAATTCGTAAAAAAGATAATCTTCTCCATAACATCTTGTAGGCCCTTCAGTGAGGTCTATGTTACTAGCCACTTCTTCAACTTCTACTTCTTTGCTTCCTTACTGTTGCTTCATTTGCTCTACTACATTTGTTCTTAGTTACCTATAGAATGGTGCTCCTTTTTTTTTATACTTATCTTCGATTCCATTTCTTTTGTTTTTTGAGTCTTTACATTTCTCCCAAGTCATAAGCTTACGGTCTTAGCCTTCCTCTTTTGCCCTCTTTTCTTTAGTTTCATCTAGTTTTCCTTATGTGTTTTCAACTTTCCCACATTTCCCTCACTTTTTTTTCATCATATCTATGTCGAAATTTTCCATTTATGGAAATGTCAAACCCTATTCTCCTGTCTTCTAATAACTTTCCACCTGTAGCCTTAAAGGCCATGCTTTCAGACCCCATTTGCAAAGCATCTGCTTCTATCAATGAGGCTTTTCTTTCCTCATAAAATATTAGCTCCTCTAAACATGAACCCCTAAATGGCAAAAAAATCTAGAAACAATTGTTAAGTGATGCCTTACAAATCCTGAAGCACTATTATTGCCTCCTTTCATCCTCAGATGGTAGAACTTTTATAGCCCCTAATACTAACATTTTGAAGGAGTAACAAGATTGGAAACAACTCTTTTTTCCAGTCATCAATTCATGGGCTCAATAAAATAAAAAAATTTAATTGATTGAGATGCTACCAAACGAAAAGGGTCTATTTCTTTTTAAATTTAAATTATCCTCTTAAGCTTAAAAATTTATAGTATTTGGTTTTGGCACTATAATTTCAAACCTTTGTTTCTTTAAGCATGGGAACCTGGCATCAAAATTCTCAATAGCATGAAAATAAAATCCTTATTTGGCTAAATATACAGCATATTCCCTTATAGTATTAGACTGTCAAATGCCTAAGCCACTTAGCTAGTTGTATTGGCAAGCCACTTTACTTAGATGAAGCAACAACTAAGTTGAGGGTGAATTATGCCAAAGTTTGTTTATTGCCTGAATTTGATCAAAGCCTACCTGACATAATTCCTTTGCTAAGGTTTGATCAATAAAGCAATTTCATTAAGGATGAAGTTCTAATCTTTTATACTTATAGGCTAAATATAGCCCATAAGAAGCAAATGTGGAAGCCAAAAAGTAAAAATGTTTTAGGCTAAATAGTATATGGAGTTCCTATATAAGGATTTAATAGTGAATCAAACTAAAGAAGTAGCCATAAATATATCTATTGATTCACATACGCAAGATAGTTTTAGAATTGATCAATTCACTTAAGTCTAAACCGGTAGGCATGATGAGGCATCTATTCTTAAATTCTAAGGAGATGACAAGGATCAATCAGAACATTGTAAGTGAGAATAGATGATGCTAATAATAGGATAGATGATACTAATAATAGGATTAACCAAAATTCAAAGACTAATCAGAACATTATAAGTGAGATTTAATAGCCTATGAACAATTAGCCCCAGTTATAAGCACATTAGGTTCTCTTCCAATCAAAACTTTCAAAGAAGAGAACATTTAGGGAAACTTCCAAAGAGTCACGAGAAAGAGTTTGAAGAGGAAGAAAAAGCTTCTACTCCCTATCCCAAATTAGTATCCTTTATGAAACCATTAACAATCTTAATAATTGATAGATGCATAATTGATCATATTTATACCTCATATTTGATGCATTTTTTCTTGATATTTTATACTTTTATCGTATATTTGGTACTTAATTTGCTCAAAGTGTATTTATAGAGTATAATTGCCTTTATGGACTTAAAGGAGAAGAATTTAGAGGAAAACGTGACATAAAACAAAGATTCGATGCATAAAAGGGATGCACAACTGTGCATTTGCATATGCACAGCCCCTAGGTCGTGTAGAGTCACAATTTTCAAACAATTTAGTTATGCATGGTTTGATGCACAACTATACATCATATCATACTTTGGACAAAGCCTTAAGTTTAATATAAAAGCCTATTTCGAAGGTAATTGGAGGGAGGATATGTATAGAGACATTCTAAAACTCTAAAAGGCAACTTAAAAGGTGATTTTAATCTAAAGGAGTGAAAAACACAAGCAATTCATCGAAAGATCCATCGAAATATAAGACCAACCCTTTACATCATAAGAATACTAGATATAAGATAACTAGGGAGATTTAGAATTATGATCCCATTATTTTCAATTCGTTTTTCTTTTTGTCTATGCTTGATTTTGTGTTTGATAATATGTAACTAAACATCTAGTTAGTATTTAGGTTAGATGAACTATAACAGCCTAGACCACCCGTCCACAAATATTGTCTACTTTGGGTTACCCCATAGGCCAAAACGATCATGGTTTTGCTCTTGCCACCTTTGGGAAAACGCATCTAGTGGGGGGGAGAGGTATCCATACTTTTATAAGGTATACTTCATTGTCCTCTCCAACTGATGTGGGATCTCACACTATCCACCCTCTTTAAGGCCCAACTTAGCTGGCACAACGGTTTAGGTATCGACTCTTATACCATTTGTAACAATCCAGACCTCCCGTTCACAGATATTGTCCACATTGGGATACCCCTAGGGCTAAACCCCTCACAGTTTTGCTCTTCCCACCCTTGGGAAAATGCGTCTTAGGGAGAAAGGTATCAATTCCCTTATAAGACATACTTTGTTCTCCTCTTCAGTCGATGTAGGATCTCATCATCTAGGTTGGTACAAATGGTATCAGAGCATTTATAACAATCCACACCACCCACCCACAGATATTGTCCATTTTAGGCTCTAAGCCCCTCATGGTTTTGCTTTTCCCACCTTTGGGAAGACTGCTGGTTTGGGCTGTTACAAATGGTATCAGAGTCGGTACCCAAACTGTTGTGCTAGCTAGGATGGACCCTAAAGAGGGTTGGGCCCTAAAAGGGTAGAGAGTGTGAGATCCCACATCAGTTAGAAAGGAGAATGAAGTACACTTTATAAGGGTATAGATAGCTCTCCCCCTAAGACAAGTTTTCCCAAGGGTGGGAAGAGCATAACCGTGAGGGGTTTGGCCTTAGGGCCAATCTAAAGCGAACAATATTTATGGGCAGGTGGTCTGGACTGCTACAAATGGTATCAGAGTCGATACCCGAATTGTTGTGTCAGCTAGGTTGGGCCAAAAAGAGGGTTGGGCCTTACGGAGGGTGGATGATGAGATCCCATATCGGCTGGAGAGGGGAACGAAGTATGCCTTATAAGGGTATTGATACCTCTCCACTATAGATGCATCTTCCCAAGGGTAGGATGATCAAAATTGTGGGGGATTTGGCCCTAAGGGAAACCCAAAGCAAACAATATTTGTGGGCAGGTGGTCTAAGATATTACATGATCCCTATGATCATGCTTTGATATACTTTGATTTTTTATTAATACAATTGGTTGATTGATTTATTGTGATCAGATTATGTGTTTTATTTATGTTTTAATAGATCCAGAGTATTAGATCGTAAGCTAATTTTATACATAGAGATTGAGAAATCTTGTTTATGAATAGATTTACTATAGTTGGAAGGAGTTTAACGCAACCCCAGAGATAGGATGACATAAATCTTCTAAATTAGGGTCAAACCTAATACAGGAATTTACAGATTAGTAAAGCAATCCTATAAACTTTAACTTGAGTAATTTGGTTAAAATCCTTAGGATTATTTGTTAATAGACTCAAGGTTAGCTATTAGCATACCACAGGGGTCTTTATGGTCTAATAAATCAACAAAACAATTATATAATAAAAAATAAATTTGTGAAGGGTTTATGGGGATTCAAAACCTAGATACTAATTTCCTGATATTGATAATTTACTAAGTGTTTTTTTAATATTCTTGTTTATCTTATTTGTTTAAGTTTTATTTTATTTAAATTAAAAATCACAATTATTTAATAGGCTAAATAAGAAAATAATAATAACTACTGGTAATCACTATTGACAGTGTGTTGTAATGTTAGTCAAAATAAAATAACTAGACTATTACTATAGTAGTGGTAATTCTAGTTCGATCCCACAGAGAGTATGTATAAAGTTATTGAAATGAAATTAATAAGTGTTTAGGAAAAAGGGGAGTTTTGGACTTTGAAATAAGAAAATAAAATAAAACTAACCTAATGAAAACAAATTAAAGAAAGCATGCAAAAAATGATAAAAATGGAGAATTTGGTAGGGACCTGATTCTTTGGTTCAATCTCGGCCTACACCCTAGTTAAGCATATTTCATTGATTTATTGTTCCCAAACCTCTCCTAGTAACTATTAAACATGGGTTAATAATTAATTCGAGTTTTCCCTTAGGTTTTGTTTAATCAATATACGATCGTTAATTAAACCTAACTATCGAATCACCCAGGATAAGATCTCTAGATTTAATTAGGAAGTAGCGTTACGAATTAGAAAAACTGATTAATAAAGGCAACAACCACATACAATGCATCATTTAAGCAATAACCATATGCGATGTGTCATTTAACCTAAGTTATGTTATCCCTAATGATTAGGAATCATTAGTCGTTGCATATGAATTTCAATATAACAATTACGGATTACATTAAAATTCTAGCAATGGGTTTGCAAATAAATAATTCAATGAATGCCTTAAAATTATCTTTTCATAATACCAAATTCAATCAACACAAGATAAAATAATCAATTCCTAATGAGAGAAAGAAACAAAAAAAAGCAAAGAAATACACTTAACCCGGGTTGTGGGTGTTGATTTCACCTCTGAACCAGTATCAGGATGTCTAGCCATCCATCGATCTCTTTAGAAAAAGTGCTTCAGCCCCACTCACATATCCCTAGCTGAAACCCCTTTGTTCTTTCTTCACTGCACCTCCCTTCTCTATTGGCTACTCTCTATTTCACCTCTGCTATTGTTTTGTTGATGTGGAAATTTAAGATCTTAGCCACCTTACTGTTCATGCAAAAACCCTTACAAACGTCTGCGTTTCATGCATAACATTTGTATGAAATGTATACATGGTCTACATAAATGCAGATGTTGTTTGGGTTTAGTAAAACACATGGTCTACATTTCTGGTGGTGTGGGATGCACTTTGTCTTACTTCTGCCCATTATCTTCATTGTCGTTTTCTTCTTGGACATTACTATGCATTTTGGTCTTGATGTGGTCTGCAGTGTGTTGGCGTTTTCTTCATCTTTCATTGCCATTTTGCTCCTTCCAACCATCTATTAATTTTACGTGCATGGGTTGTCCCATCTACTGCATTGTTTGCAAGAGTTGGTCTAGCTGCTGCATTTTGCTCCATTTTGTTGCTTGTCCTCCTATAGACTTCCATCTTTGTTTTACCATAATTTCAAGATTCTTTCCATTAATTTCACTCCATTAAATTCACGTTATTGCATGCAAAAACATGTAATTTCCATCTACAATAGCCGTGACCTATATTGCTTCATCATCTTGATTTCTTACCTTTACTTGCTCTAATACTTCTCATTCTTATTCCATGAAGACAAGTAAAAATTAATTTTTGAAATATGACCCAAATATTATGCTTTCGACTCACTTTAACTTCTTTACTTCCGAATTATGCCTAAAAACACATATAAGTCAAAGTAAGTATCTTAAGCAATTTCCTGTCATTAATCACTAAGTGTTATGGAATAAATTCATAATCAATTATACACCTATCAATTTCTCCCACATTTAGCTTTTGGTCGCCTTCAGGAAAAACATCAAAATAAAGCTCAAAGACCCAAAAACATTTACTTAATTCTTATATGTTCCGAGAGTATATAATCACAAGCAAAGATGAATAACTTTCAAAAATTATTACAAGAAGTCAACATTCTAAGCTTTTACTAACGATCAATCAACATTCATCATCTTCAAAAACTGAGCAATCTAATGGTAGACTCAAAAAATGTGTTTAACTAAAATATATTCACTCAACACCATTCATGATCATGACAATCCATAACTTTGCATATCATTCCATTTCTCCACCGCTAATGTTTACCTGCAAGATCATGAATCAAAGGACTTTTTAGGATTGTAATATGGGCAAAGGTAAGGTGAGATGTATTTAGGTCAAGTAGCATGGAAGTAATTAAAGTTAGTGAAACAAATGCAACACTCAATATGACATCAAGTGCACAAGTTCACACTCATACAAAATTGGGTACTGTCAGCTATAACAAATGCAACACTTAAATTTCACAACTCATTTCATCTCTCACATACAAATCACATGAAGCATATACCAGTCTGAAGGAATCACTCATACAATTTATGTGAACAATACATTGAAACCACAAGAGAGAACTTTCCAAGCCAACATCTGCCTCTTATTCAACATACTCACACAGCACATTCATTTTAACTCTAGGAAGATATATTAATTATGAATACTTTGCAAACTCAAATGCATTACCTCCTTGATAAATTTATTTAAAATAAAAAAATTCATTCTTTTTCTTCTTTCTTTCTTTTTCTTTTTCTTTTCTTTTCTCTTTATCTTTCTTTTTTTCCTTATAAAAATTAAAATAAACTACATCAACATGGGAATTTCAATGATAATACATAACAAAACATCTCAACATTAACCAACCCATACATATATACACCCCATACTTACACTTTTGTATATCCATAAACTCACCAATCATAAATGTTCCACTAGCTTTATGGCTCGGGTAGGACATTTGGTTAATTATAAAGCATGTAATATGGTTGATATAAAAAGAAAGGTATAAAGCTCAAAGGGGGTTAATAAGGGAAAAACCTTGTCGATAAGGACGGTTATTTGGCTAATGTAGTTCAGAAAAATGAAGAATGCCTAATCATTTCCATGTTAATGCATATGATAAAAATGTGATCTCGAATAGAAATTCAAGGCAAAAATAGGATGTACCTATGATAATGTTCACAATTATCAAAAGACAATGAGACTAATATGTATGTGTTAGACAAATAAGGCCTAAATCTCACCAACTTTGTTTACCACTAGTACTACTCTTCTAAAGATAATGCATATCGACAAATCATAAGAGTAAAAATACATACTAAAATTGCTATGAAATTCTCTATTCAATTCATACTCTAATCATGACTATATAATCCCAGAAGCAATAAAAAATGAGAAAAATGTTTGTTTCATTTGTTTTATTCTTTCTCTCATTTTAATTGAAAACTTAAAAACAAGTAAGTAACAAACCAACAAAGAGCACACATGCATATAAAAAGAAATGAAAAAATGTAAAGAAAATAAATTTACTTCCCTTGGGTTGCCTTCCAAGAAGCGCCTTAGTATAGGGTTGTTGACTCAACTCCATGTTTTCCTCACGTGACAAAATTGTGATCTTCAGTTATTACAGTTAGCATCACTTCCATGCGAGGTTGTTTCAGATAGGGCCATAATTGATCACCATCTCCACTTAGCATCTTCCCTATCCTTATATTCTTAATCTCGACTGAGTTCATACACTCTACAAAGATCTTAAATGTCTCTTCACCTTTTTCTTCCTCATTTAATTCCTCCAATCTACCATGTAAAGGTGAAGAGTCATTCTTAACAATAAAATGGAACTCAGTACTTACCTCTGAGATAAAAGATATGTCTTTTTCTGCTTCAAGCTCCTCCTCTGCTTCTTATACACAAGCAACTCCTTGAGTAATGCTCTTAAAATTCTCAAGGCCTTATCACTCTATAAAGTTTCCGTACAAACATCTATTGGGTACACCTTGGGTTGATACGGCTTCTTCTCTTTTCTTTGCAGTTCTAGATGATTGATATCTCCCCATTGAGGGAATGCATATTAATGGAATTGTAGAGCATCCTATCATATTTGCTATACACCTTGCTGAAACAGCTATTGCATATTCTGTTGGAACTGTTGCATATCTTATTGAATTTGAAGATTGTTATCAGCCATAATATTAAGCATTTATTCTAAAAATGTACCTGAGTCGTGTTGGCTCTCTAAATCTTGGCAACTAGACTAAGATTGTCTTTCATCCTACTGGAATTGTGGGATATCTTGTCATGTTTGCTGTAAATTCTCTTGAAGATGTTGCATACCTTGTTGAAATTGAAGATTGTTAGCATTAAAGGTCCTCATATAGTCGTCCAAAGATATACGTAAATCGTGATAAGAAACTTCTGGTATATATAAGAATTGTTGTGCATCCTATAAAATATCATGGAAGTAACTTTGTCAATTATTCCATCCATAACTAAAGTTAGGTTGATCAGTCCAACATTGGTTATAGTATTGAGAGTAAAAGTTAAAGAAAAAATTATTTCCTTCCATGAATTTTTTTAATATTTATCACAAACACGAAATAGAAAAAATGAAAGGATCACAAAATAATTGAAAAGAAATTGATTAAGAACAAATATATACAAAACATCAATTAAATCATAACCAAAAACTAAAACACCACACTCCCTGGAAATGGAAACACAATTAACAGCGTGTCGTAACATTAGTTAAAATAAAATAACTAGATTACTATTATAGCAGTGGTGAGTCTAGGTCGATCCAACAGAGAGTACGTGTAAAGTTGTTAAAATGACATTAATCGGTGTTTTGGAAAAAGGGTGATTTTGGATTTTGAAATATGGAAATAAAATAAAACTAACCTAATGAAAACAAATTAAAGAAAGCATTCAAAAAATGATAAAATTGGGGAACTCGATAGGGACCCAATTCTTTAGTTCAATTTCCACCTGCACCTTAATTAAGCATATTTTATTGATTTATTCTTCTCAGACCTCTCCTAGTAACTATTAATAGTGCGTTAATAATTAACCCAAAATTTTCCTTAGGTTTTGTTTAATCAAGATACGATCGTTAGTTAAACCTAACTACTGAATAACCTAGGATACGATCTCTAGATTTAATTAGGCAGTAGCATTATGAATTAGGAAAATCGATTAATCAAGGCAAC
>JANSVA010426478.1:0-19795 GCA_025504915.1 Erythroxylum reticulatum | reverse complement strand
AGAACATTCCAAGTTTGCATAGTGCAAAATTCCAAGTCTTCCATAAGGGAAAATTCGTGTTCTGACTTTAGGGCAAATTTTGGATTGATCTAGGATGAATTTGACAAGTTGAATTCATGGAAGTTGTAGCTTGTTTTTGTAGATTTCCAACGCTATAAAGTATGAAGTTTTTGGATATCGGAGTAAGAAGTTATGATCCTTATAAGGGGAGATATTCAGGAGTATAGTTTGTATCGTCTAATGACGTCATATTGTCTGATGACATCATAGGGCACTTCAACTGGTGAAGACGTATCATCTAGTGATGACGTGTCATCTTGTGAGGACGTATCATCTTATAAAGACGCTTCGTCTGGTGATGATGTGTCGTCTTGTGAGGACGTATCGTCATATGAAAACGCTTCATCTGGTGAGGATGTATCGTCTTATGAAGACGCTTCGTCTTGTGATGGTGTGTCGTCTTGCTAGGACGCTTCATCTTATGAAGACGCTTCGTCTAGTGAGAACATATCGTCTTATGAAGATGCTTCGTCTAGTGATGACGTGTCATCTTGTGAGGATGCTTCTTCTTATGAAGAAACTTCGTCTGGTGAGGACGTATAATCTTATGAAGACGTTTTGTCTAGTGATGATGTTTCGTCTGAAGATGATGTATCGTCTTATAAGGATGCTTTGTCTGATGAGGGCGCTTCGTCTGATGATGTCATATCGTCTGGTGATGACGTCATATCGTTTGGTGCACTATTCACCTAATCCTATCTTCTGGTCACATTTTTGACCCTTTAAACGATTAAATTTGCCTTTGAGATCTTCATAAAAGTTATAGATTTGAAAGTGCTCTTCGAGACCATGAAAGAAATCCTTAATCCGAAATCTCTAGTAAAAGTTATACTAATTGTTCCAAGATAGGTATAACATGATGGAGGACATGAGCATGGTCGATTCTTTTGTCCATAACTTCATAACCAGACCTCCAAATGATGTGATTCTTGAAGTAATAGATTCCTAATACTTTTTGCTACCTCTCCTTAAGAATTGGTAACTTTTGATGTGGTTTTGAAATATATTGATTGAAAGAATATGATGGATTGGTTAGAAGAGCATAATCGGGTTATGAACACACTTTGGATTTGTAAGCATATCTTGAGCTTTAGAGCTCCGAATAGGGTGGTTCTTATTTCAAAATAAACAAGAGGCTGAAAGTTACAATTTTTTTGAAGAAGTAAAATTGTAATTTTGGTGTGTACTAGTGTGGGCACATCAGCCTTATGAGATGATGGCTAATGAGGATTCATTGAAATAATCCTACAAGGAAGCCCGCTTACGCTTTATGACTCCAGGTTATTGGACTCTGGAAACTACAGGATTTTTGGCTCACATTCTCATGACTTTGATATTGGACTCTAAAAGCAGGGTCCAACATAACAGCTTATCTGACAACATGAAAGCTCGTTCGTGATTGTAATTTAATTGCAATTTTTGTGCCACCATCACACTAGCATTTTGTCTTTATAATTAAGTTCTTTTGGACTTCTGTTTCATAGCTCTCATTGTAATTTTGTGTATGGTTTTACTATAGTTAATATAATTGTCTTTTAACTTAAAAAAAGATTTTGTTTAAAGTAATACTAGTAAGACAAGTATCAACTAAGTATTTAGAGAATTTAATGATGTGATTTATAACATCAATTCCATTACCAATAAATTATTTTTACAAAAAATTAAAAAGCGAAATAGCTTAACTCCATCTTTTTAAGTTTATGTTAATATTGTAAAATAATAATTAATCCTTTTTCTCCCGTGTCATTAAGAAGCAACTTTATAATCATTAAGGCTAAAAAGGCTAAATGAACCCTAACGTTTACACTAGTGTCCATACTGGAACTAATGTTTCACGCTGTTCAAATGGAACCTTAACGTTTGTAAAATGTTCAAGATAAACCCTAAGGTTTAGGAAACGTTTAGATTGAACCCTGACTACTGACGATGTTAGCGTACCGTTAGTTATCTACTGATGTAGCTAAAAGTTTACTGATATGCTTTTTTTTATTTTTGGTTATAGGACCCACCAAAAGCAGACATGGACATTTTTAAATGTTGGTGATTACTTTTGTTTCCTTCAAGGGTTAGTGACTTTAGTTCTTTGGGTATACCTATATCATCATCTTCAAAATCTTTCTTGGATATAAATGGGTTAGATCCATCAAAAACATCCTGCATAGATTCTTTAATAGTAAGGCTCTTCCTATTAAACATCATATATGTTTTTCTAGTTAAGGGAAACTTAAGAAAAATCCCTTCATCCATTTGGTGGCGACTACCTCCACCTAAAAATACTTAGAAAGATCATAATCATTAATCATGGTTATAGCCATTTCTTGTAAGGTCCTATTTATCCTTTCAACAACTCCTCAATTTTGCTTAGGGCTTCTTGGTGAAGAAAAATTGTGAAATATACCATTTTCCTCATAAAAGGTTTCAAACTTTTCATTTTCAAATTCTTTACCTCAATCACTCCTAATAGAGGAAATAAAAAGTTCTTTTTGATTATACCATTTTGACAAATTTGACAAATTCCCTAAAACATTCATCTTTTTTTGTTAAGAATAATATCCAAGTGAATCTACTAAAATCATCAACTATAATAAAAGCACAAGATTTACCACCTAAGTTAGCAACCCTAGTTGTTCTAAACAAATCTAAATGAAATAATTATAAAAGTCTAGTGGAAGTTATTTTCTTTTTACTTTTAAATGAGCTTTTGGTTTGTTTTCCCATGTAGCAAGCTCCAAAATTCTTGTATTTCTCAAACTTGACCGTTAGAAGCCCATTTACAAATTGTAAGAGTTAAGGTTGGAGATAATGTCGATAGTTACATGTTCAAGTCTTCTATTCCAAATCCATGCATCTTTACTAATAAACATTAGAAACTTGATATCTTGGTTAAATAAATCATCAAAATCAATTGTATATGTGTTTCCTTCTTTTCCTCCCAAAACATGCAATACTATTGTCAACTACTCTAGATACATTGCATAATCTCCCTTCAAAGTGTACTTTGTAGCCTTTGTCACATAATAGGCTCATAGTTAACAAGTTTTGCTTCAATATATTAATTAAGACTACATTATTATAATTGTGATCTTTCTTACCAACTTTATCGATGTCAATTATCTTACACTTGGCATTATCTCTAAAAATGATGGATCCTCCATCTTTGTCTTTAAAAGTTGAAAACTAGGATGCATCATTAGTCATATGCCTTGAGAATCCACAATCCATGTACCATTTGTTCCTCTTTTTAATAGAGAACTACAAAACAACCCAAATAATGTATTTTAGGAACCCAAATAGGCTTGGGTCCTTATTTTTTTGGTCTTTTTCTTCTTTTCAACCCATTTGCTATAGTGTTTTTCATTGTCCTTTATTTTGAAAACCAAAACTTACTAATGTGTCCATATTTACCCTAAAAGTAACATAACATGTCAATTGATTTGATTTTATCCTGATGGCCATTATAAATTTGATGCATGAATGCATTCTTTATATTTCTATGCCCATATGAGTCATGGAAACTTCTTTTTTATGAAAGTGATTTAAATGCTCTCTTTGGATAATAAAAAGTGCTAGCATAATTATATATATGAAACATGTTTCTTTCATTGTAATGATGCTTGTATGGAGTGTGAACATATGTTATATATTCATGCTTGGTGTTATGCCTAATGTTTTAAAAGTGGAATTTCATATTATGATGTGTTTTTTATAGAATTTTTGCCTATTCTTTCCTTGAGAGTGTTGAATTCTTGGACTAGATTGTGATTAATACATGAAAGCATGAGGTTTGCTTTTAATGTGAACCCTAGTGGATGTGTTGTACGTGTGCTTCGATGTGTTGTCATCCTAGGCATTGCTTATTCACTATATAAATGCTTTCCTTCAATGAAAGTGATTTTGGTATTGGAAACATTCTCAAGACTATATCAACTTCTATACCATTATTAAAAAGTCTTTCGAATTATCTCGACATCTCAATTACTACCTCTAAACCTACCTTCTCTAATTTCCTTTTATTATTTGAGATGATATATAAGAAAATAAGTATGAATAACAATAAGAATTTAACTTTCGCTAAATGACATCAACTAATCTCCTTAGTGATGGCAAGTGTGAATATTTATTGAATCTCTCATTACTCCCCTCCTTCAAATTTTGATTAAAGATATTGAAATAAATTTTGAGAATTTTTTTTATAGATATGGGATAAAACGATGCTATGAAATTAAGAACTAAATAGAGTGGGGTTTGTTGGCCTAAAAATAATGGTCGTTTGGGATTTCAATCCATCATAATAAAGAATAAAATGCTTCTTTCCAAAAGGTTATGGAAGCTTTTAATAGATTCTAAATCACTTTAGTAATAATAGATCTATTTAGTGATGACAAAAGGTTCGAACCAGTTTTAAACTATATGCCTTTTTTTTCAAACCTAAGGATAGGTTGAAACCTGATCAAGACTTGGCGGTTTGGTATAAGCTCAGGCCTAATTAGACTTTAGATGTTCCAGAGTTAAATCAGATTGGGTCAGGCCCAAAACCTAAACCCTTGGTGATCTATTAAATGTAACAAAGCCTAATTCTCACACCAAAGTTAAGAAGATAATGAGGAGAAACGTGATTACATAAACAAAGCATCTAGTTCGTAGTTCTCATATCAAAAATGAGAAGAAAAAGAGTAAAGTTCTTGTATAAATAAAGCATTTGGGCCTCTGGTTTAAATATAAATATTTAAAAGAATTGAGCTTTCAAGCTTTACTCAGCTTGATCAGACTTTATTCTTCTCATCCTAAATGTCTCTTTTTGTTATTAAGGGAAATTTTTTATTTTTAATAAAAAAACATCATTTCATACATAGTTAGATTTAGATGTTATGCCATATTGGGCCATAGTGTCTAAATTTGAGATTGAACTTAGTTTGAAACTTAAATTTTTTTAAATTTTAAAAATCAAATTCTGATCAAATTAAGCTGAGTATATTGAATTTAGGTTAGACCAGATCAGGCTGGTTCTTTTATATCATCACTAGACATCTGTATCTTTTAAGAGCTAAACATTTTTTAATGGTTAAAGATAATGCTCAAAATTTTTGGATATTGGAGCAAATTCTTAAGTTGAGAGAGAGTATAACACTTGAGCTAAAGGTGACAATAGAAAATGGAAGAAAACCTCGCTATGGCATGACAATTGACATGTTTTAGGACCCCCACATAACTTCCCAGACATCAGATCCACCATGAAAGGGATTATGAGCATTCAAAAGTTTCAATGATCATAAAAGATAATAATTAGAGCTAGCCATCTTTACATCCCTTAGGCTTCACTTTGTTGATCACTTTTATGATGAACTTGGAATTTAAGGGCATTAAGGAGGAATTCTCGCAAAATTGTTCTTGACTTCTAATCAATGATGTAAGTGGGCTTTAGAAAACTTAGAGAACAAAATTTTAAGTTACCAAGTTGCTAAATGCTAAAGACTGTTAGCCTAAAATTTAAGTTAAAGGATAATTTTATTTAAGTAAAGGATTACTACAAAGTGCAAGGAAAGCTAAAACAATTATAAGATATTTTGTTTAAGTTGTGTATGTTTTCGTAGTCTAATTATCCCATTTCTTTTTGTGGTGTTGTTTTTTTTTATAAAATCCTTTCAAATTCAACTACCCCAAACAATTATCACATAACAGCCTAACCTCCATCCAACTTCTAATTATGGTCACATTCTAACTAACTGCCTTCTAAGCACTGTTATTTTTAAAGTGCACATTAACCATGTATCAATTGCTTGGACTTCCTAAATCTTGGAATTTTAAATTGATTCTTGAGTCTAAGATTTTCCTAAATAATCTAGCTAACTTCTAAAAATATTAAAAACTAGGACTTTTCATCTTTAGGCTAAATTTCAATCAAGCTATCAACAATTTCTCCCCATATATGTTTAGTTGAACAAACCAAATATATTGTATTGAAGACCTTCCAGACTCCACAAAAATGAGTTTAAGGCTATTAATTGAATTCTCAAATATGGAAGTGGTTTTGGGAAGTTCAAAAACCAAAAAGAATCTAATTAAAAGAAGAAGCCTAAAAGCATCTTCAAGATAACCTTCATATAGCCTTTAGACAAAAGCAGTCCTTGATTGAAAAGGAATGTTAGGAATAATAGTTGTATCAAGACTCTTTTATTTTTAAAGCTCTTAACTAACCACCCGTTCCAAAAGCTAAAAGATTTGTTCCATTTGAATTTCAAATTCCTGTTGCTCCTTTAGGTTTTGTTCATTTTGTTATAAATTCTCCGTATTCTTAACCATTCTCTATTTTGAACTCTGAGCAAACTCCATCTCCTCTCCCTAGGCTTTCATCCTTTTCTTCCTTACAAATTCCTCTAAAACCCATTAAATTCTCCCTTCCTCATCTTCCACTGACTCCACTAAGTTGAATGTTACAGATGTAAGCCTCAATTTCTCTTTATCATTTATCTAAATATTTTACTAGTTTTTCTCAATTTTATTTTCCATACTAGCTGTAAAACTACAAATAATTTCCATTCCTAGTAAGTTGCTACCAGATTTTATCAAATTAAAGTAAAGAGCTTTAAACACTAAACCCTTTTCCATGATTTCTTTAAATCATACCATCTAAACTTTCTATATACAACATTTAAGGGAGAATTCCACATTTTAATCATGAACAAAGGTTATCTTTGATTATTGGACACCCCCACTTGTTATATATGCTCTCTGTCTTTTCCATACCAAGGAGAGGTAAATAAATCAAACTTCCCACTAGAATTTCCCTTATTACAAGCCCTAAAATCCTTTCAACCATAGCCAATGAATGTAGACCAATGGATCAAAGGGATAGATAGGTAATAGCTCTCTTACCATTCTACTTCAAAGAGACAAAGACTTCTTTAACCAATAGCTTTATTTAGGAACCACTAGAATACCAACCTAAGTTGATATCTGATGTTATGAAATTCCATAGTCCTTCCTATAATTCTTTTATTTTCCCTTTCAAACATACTTTTATCTCACTTAAAGATGTTTTCTTTTTTATTGGTTTACTTATTAATGGTGAGAATTTTTTTGTTTAATTGAGGAGACTTCTAATTTAGACCTTAGTGCCTTTAAATATTCTTTTTACTTTAGCTTAATCAACAGCTATCCTTCTTTTAAGAATCCTATCTCTCAAAAAGAATATACTAACTTTATTTAGGTTTTGTTGAATCAGTTTGTCTTTTGCCTAGTAAACAATAAACCAATTCTAGAATTCCTCCCTTTCTTTAAAGTAGTAGCCTCATATAGGTTTTCTTTCTTTAGGATATGTATTTTATTTATAGGAGTCTGGGAAGGTGTTTGTCGAATCTCCATCTTTAAAGGCTCAATTTAAGTGTATATTTTCTCCAACTTTAGACACTTACTCATTTTCCATAACTCAGGGATAAAGAAGATCTTCCTTTTATAAACATCAAAATCCTATACTTCCTTGGCTTCCATGTTTCAATATGCCAGTTTACTGATTCCACCAAAGCTATTCTCAACACTCTATTGAATTTAAAGTCCAATTCAATAAACGAACTTAACCCCTTTAAAAATCCCTCTAAAAGGCCTTATTAGCTAAAGATTTTTAAGCCTTCCAATTCCTTTTACTTGTCTACTTATTAAAAACTCTTATTATTGTACACTAATCTAAGAGTCATTGTAGTAGGTAGCCCTTTTATTATGGCCTTAGGCTTCGTATGCCTTATCTTTGAAGTCGATAGCTTGTTTTTCCCTAGGAATTCCCCTTACAATCCAACTTCTAGACTACCTAATGAGAGTCCGCTTTAAAGCTAGATTTATTAATGATAAATTCTCGCTTGAAATTTGTAAACTTTATCGTACCTTGAATTGTAAGATTTCTATGAAAAGTGTTGTCGATGTAGAAGCCTACAATATTTGGTGGTAAAAGAGCAACTAACAATAGGTTCCTTACTCTGATTTTGCAATCCTAAAAGGTACTTCTTCTTGCCTAGATTTTTAGAAATCTTTTTATTTTAATCTCTATAACTAACTTCTACTGCTTCAAATTTCAATTTTTTAAATGCTAAAGTTAAAGAAGAGGAAAAGACCACTTCCCAAAAAGAAGTAGAAGTGGATACAAGCCTTGCCATTAAACGAGAAGTCTCTATCTGCTTTAATCATCACGAAAGCAAAGATGCCAATTCTAAATAAATTTACCAAAAGATCAACTTGATTTTCCACCAATCTAAGTAAAGAAGTTGAAATTATTGCACCATTAATAAAGAACCTATCCCCAAAGACTAGACTTTTTCCACTCTCGAGAAGTTTGTAGAAGACATCAGTAATGGGACTTCACTCATCCCTAGCTTCTTTTATTTTATTTTTAATATATATTCATACCTTCAATTTTCTTCCATAAAGGATCAAAATTTAGACCTACCACCACCTACCTTTTCTCATGAACCAGAATTTGGGAAGATTAGAAGTTCACCAAAACTAAATAATATAGAGATTCCCTCTATATGTCCATAAATTCTCCACACTTTTTAGCAAACTTTTTTATATCCTATAGGCAGTAGATATTTAGACAACAACAAGAATTTTTGAGGAAGTCTTTGATCTAAGCAACCTAGACATCTTGTTTTACACTCCTTCTAGTGTTATGCCATCAATTAATTATGAAGATTTGACAAGAGTTAAGAAGTTCCTGAAGCTTATGATGCAGCAAGAACTTTAATTCTTAACTGAAATTCAATGTAGCTCTTTGAAGTAAGATGCCCTATATTGGTTTTGTGGCTCAATTGCCTATCATTGGAGGACTTATGAGCAAAGAAAAAAACTATTCTTCTCCTTTGAGAAATCATACAATGACCAAGTTTTCTACTCTAAAACTAAGCTTTTTAAAAAATGCTAAGAAGGTTATGAAGTAGAGGAAACCAAAAGTATAAACCTCCTAGCATGGTTCAAGAGCTAAAGAAAAAATTCAAGTCCTTAAAGGATTAAGTTGCTAAGCATAAAAAAGCCATCAAGCTTATTTAACAAAAGCAAAAGACTCTAAAGTAGGATGGCAAGCAACTTAACCAAGAATTTAATAAAGACAGGCAAACGACTAAAAAGCTTTAAAATCACTAATGCTATGAAAGGAAGATGTTACCCTTTGGAAATGGTAAGTATAGCAAGCTAAAGAAGATTAAGTTTCCTACATTAAACCATATGGAGAGATCCAATCTTTTTAGATGGATAAAATTTGAATTCGCTACATCCTTTATGAACATTTTATTAGCCATAGGTTAGCCTATTTAGTTTCAAATTTTGAATCATTACTGCTTGAAAAATTATTTTGGTTTTTCCTGATTTGTTAGAGAATTTTATTTTTGCTCTTTGACGCTTGATCTCTCCTAGAAAGTAGGCACATAGAGTTTCAAATATTTCTTATTAATAAAATATTTATGAGGTCTCCTTATTATATAATTGCCATTTTTAGTGTCAACTTTAGTATTAAATAATTGCTATTAATACTTTAGTATTAAATAATTTGCTACAGTACATGAAATTCAAGATGACAACTCACAAGTGATGTCCATGAAAAAATGTTAAACAAGTTTAGTTGAAAAGATATTATGTTTTTGTTTATACAAGTATGTTTCACATATTAAAAAATTTTTAAAAACAAAATGTAGAAAGTATATCTTTAAATTCAACAACCATAGGTTATATGTCTAATGTATCTACCATAAGTAATAAGGATTGAAAGATCCTTTTTTTTTGCGTCCTTGAGTTTCTATTGCCAAATAAATATATTAGTATTTTTAATAATATTATAATTTGACAATTTTGCCCGCAATAATATGCCAAACGATATAATATAATGAGTTATATAAATTCAGCCCATTAACAATTCAAAATCAATTTGTATTACTAAATAATATAAGCAAAATTGACAATAAATATAGTGATTAACATGAAATAATTTGTTAAGCAAAATGAGGCCAATGCATTAAACAAATTTTATTAGTAAGACTAAAATCAATCAAATTATAAGTTCCAAATTAATTACTCAATTGTTTAAAATAAGCAATACAAAAATATAGATTTGATCAAATCAGTTTGCAAAATCATATAAGCTAGCAAATAATATATTAATTTTGAGTAAGCAAAATACAACGCCAAACATAATCTTATAATAAGATTTACTTCCTTTTTATTAGTGTCAAAATTCTAATTAAGTAATAAATAGTTTGCTCATGACTTGCCCCATTATTTTTGAAAACTAAGCACCTAAAAGAATCATTTACACCTGATTTGTATAACTTTAAAGGTATTCCTTTTTAAGGTGGCATCAAAACTAAATGCGTTGTCTAGTATTCTTTGATCTTATCAAATGCCACTTGATGCCTTTCTTCCCAACAAAATTCCTCGAAAATTGTCAACCTTAAGAGAACTGAGAATTCTTTCATTTTATGGGACAAATTAATAATAAATGTTCCAACAAAATGTACTTAGCCTAAAAACCTTTGAAGTTTCACTAATTTTGAGATTTATTTGCTTCAAGAATTGCCTTTTCTTTATTTTTGTCTAATGTAATCCCCCTCTAATAAACCAAGAAACCTTTTTAAAAAATCTTCTTTTACTTCAAAAGCTTACTTTAAAGGATTTAACTTAAATGTTCTAATCATTTAAAAAGCTTCCCTTAAATGTTCATTTTGGACTTAACAACAATTTCATCTATATAAACTTCTTAAGTGCAACCTAATAAATCATGAAAGATAGCATTCATAGTCCTTTGATAGGCGGCTTCAACATTCCTAACCCAAAAGCCATTAAAATCCATTTAAATATTCCTATTGATCTAGGAAATTTGAAGGTCGTTTTAGGGGTATCATCCTAAGTTATAAAAATGTGATTATAATTAGAAAATAAATCCATAAAAGAAAACAAGGAGTGTTTAGTCATTAAAATAATTAAAGAATAAAATGGCATTATATACATATATTTGGCAGTGGCAACATTCAAATCCCTGAAGTAAACGCAAACACTTAGCTTTCCATTTTTCTTTACAAAATGTACAATATTGGCTATGACTATTTTTGACCAGTCTAATAAAACTAACCTTTCCACATCTTCTTAATCTCTTCTTTGATTCTTAACTTGAATTCTTTGGACTAATGTCTGTAAGGCTGATGATAAGGATGAAGGTTGTGTTCTACTAACTTGCTACTTAGACCTAATTATAATGCCATACAAATTGATCTTTATATTCCTTTAGAAGTTCAACTAATTCCATTCTTTTTCAACTAATTCCATTCTTATTTTTGGATTAAGAGTTTTACTAACAATCACACTAAGATCTCATAAACTACTTAAATTAATTTCTTTATGTAGTTCTTGATTGTGACTTCCAAGTTCACAATTGTTACAAGGGAATATTAAAAATCTTCTAACTAACCTTCATCCTCTATTAAGAATTCTTCCTCTTCAAAAACTACTTCAGCATTCTCACACTCTTTTAGTTTTTTAGAATTCTCTATAATATGTTGTATTTGGAACTTGATTTCTATAGTCACAACCATCGTAATTTCTTTCTATAAAATTCTATTCATTATGTTACTCTATAATAGGAACCTTCATCATCCCATTAATAAGCACAATGGTAGTTATCTTCACCAATATTTCTGTTTTAGACCTTATCTTTTCTCCATCTTTATTTTTTTTAACATTCTTTATGAGATAACTTTGGAATCTAAACTGGCCTCACTTGTTCATCATAGAAATTTTCCTCTATTTCATCCATTTTAGAATGGAAAGTTCATAATCAGCCTAAACATTTTCCACTTCATCACCTTTCCATAAAAACAAAAGCTAATAAAGAGATTAGAGAATACAATAATTAGAATAGATCCACTCTTTCCCTAACAAAACTTGATAACTTGCATATGTGTCTACAACAAAGAAAGATTCTAATGAAGACTTCCCCATACCATAATAGTTGTACGAAGAATTATTCTTGCCTTTGTAGTATCCTCATTAAATATAGCACCAGACACCTCTATTTGGATCAAATATGCATCACTTTACCTAAAATTTTCATCATTTGGTTGGCATAATATTTATAGTCTACCCATATCAATCAAAACTCTTGAAGTTAGCATGCCATTAATTTGGGATTTAATGTACAAAGGTCTTATATGTTAAGCCATGTTATCAATTGGTTTCTCTATAACTACCTTATCTAGAAATCCTAGACCCATCACCATCATAGTTTCTTTCCACCATCTTTTCTCAAGTATGATTTCTACTTTCTTTCTAGAATTTTTGATTAAAACAAGTAGGAAGCTTGATAGAAGAAACAACACATGGTAAATATATAGGAATTTCTCCCACTATGAATAATTCACTAGGACTTTCATCTTATCCCTTCGATCTAGAAGATTTTATAAGGAATCTAAGATTGCACCTTTCCTTTTTTTTTTTGATATACTCTTCATGAGTAACTTCTACACATTCTTTCTTGTTTAGTACATCTTAAGTATTTTCCTAAAAAGGAATAGGTCTTGTTACATGCATCTTATTTAGGATGAGCTTCTCAAAAGATAATGGCTTACTTCCACCGAACTTGGCATTAGCTCTCTGTTTTTAAATTCTACTATTTTAACTTCTAGTTAATGACATTGCATTCTTAAAATGCCTCACTCCTATGTCATTGATAAAATGGTGGTATCAGAGGCAATGCTATAAGTCAAGGTAGTATACACTAAAAGCAAGGAATTAGAGCATTTGAATTATTTTATCTTGAAAACTATACCTTCTGCTAGATTTTAAGAATCAATTTATTCTCATTCTTATTAATACATTCAAGCTATACTTAGGACCATAAATATCAATACTTAAGTTTGAGATTGATGCTAAATAATCACCTATGATCTTTGTACATACAATAAAAGTTGTAAATCAAACTCAGTTGCATCAACAGTTACAACTAATGGAGATAGAACTTCATCCACCAACATTGTATGATCAGCTTCAGTAAATAGTAAAATTTGCGAAGTTCAATATCAAGGACCCTCTGAGCCAACTTTATATGCTTGATCTTTAAAAGTGCAATTTGAGACCAACTCCTCATTCTCCTAAACTAAGTTATAAACATGTCTACATTCTCACAACTTTTTTTAATAGCTCTAGACAATTCGGTTATACTAACTTCAGGTTCAGTCTAAAAAATTGAGTATGAAGTAGTGTTTGCATTTTTGGCCATAAAAGGATAGAATATATACGCAACAAAGCATACCATAAAAAACTCACCTTTCAAAGAATTTGGAAATAACTTGTGCCTAAAAATTTTGTAATTAGTCAATTTACTGCACTAAATAGTGAACTTAACAATATGTTCAATAGTTGACTGGCCATCTTCACTAGAAAAGAAAGAAAACTAAGGAATTTTGTAATTATGAGGACAAGGATTCTCATGGATAATTTGTTTTTGATAAGTCTTATGAAATTTTAGGAAGCTAATATATCTCATGTTAGGCCTACATAGTACTTGAAAAGCTTCTCTAGTAACTTACATATCAACTTGAAACCTTACCAATAGAGGAGAAAAAATAAGAACAAGATTTTGGTTTATAAAAAAGAAGTTTCCCCCTATACCTTAATCCAGCCAATTAGCTTTAACCTTAAAATCAAATCCTTGTCTTCTAAGAGCTTGGGGCCTAACAATTCATTAGCCATTTCTAGAAACATCCTCTCTTTTATAAGAAGGAATATATCTTTCTTCTACAATGGAAGAAGCTAAAGGAAAACTACACTCACTAACTTCCATCACATTTGGTGTTTGGCCCTAAGCCCTTCAAAATTTTGTATTACTAAAGAAGGACAATTTTTCGTAGAGATCTATAATAAAGTGACAAAATTTTGTCTTCTCTATTAACATATTGATTGCTTTAGCTGTAGATATTAAATTGGACTTCAACTTTGAAATATCATTTGTGTAAAAACATCATCTCTTGTTAATAACTGTGATAATTTTGAATTCTCATCAGGTGGAAACTTAACATAAGGCGATGTTGCCTTCTCTAAGATTTGTTTCAATTAAGACAAAAAGCATTCCATATTATAAAGGGGACTTTTTCCTCCAAAGCTGGAGGAGCAACAACTTCTTTTCCATTCCTAGTATGCAACATTGTCATCCCACTGGCTATGATAAATTGTTTATGACATCTATGATCAACTGGAATATGAGCATGCCATGGAGAAATTCTTCCAAAATTATGCCTGAATTATAATTAACGATTTAACTGGGCATTAGAAAACTTAGATACTATAATTATAAGTTACCAAGTCATTAAATGCTAAAGAGTATTGTCCTAAATTTTAAGTTTGAACGATATTTTATTTATTTCAAGGATGAGTACAAAGTGTAAGGAAAACTAAAATAATTATACGATCTTTTTTTAAAGTTGTATATAATTGAGTAGTATGGTTGTCCCCTTTCTTTTTATGATGTCGTTCTATTTATACAATCCTTTCAAATTCAACTACCTAAACAATTATCATTTAATTGCTTAACCTCCAACCTACTTCTACTTATGTCTATGTTCTAATTAACTGCATTCCATACACTGTCATTTTTAGAGCATGCGTTAACCATGTATCAACTACTGGGACTTACTAGATCCTATAATTTCTAATTGATTTTTGCATATAGAATTTCCTAAACAATTTAGTTAACTCCTTAAAATCTTACCAACTGGGCATTTTATCTTTGAGCTAAATGGGTCGAATTTCACTCAAGATATCAAAATACTTTACGAATAAATAATCTGTCAAACTATCTTCCAAGTAAAAGATAACCAAGTCATTTGGTTAAGATACAATGTCTCAAGGAGATTCACTAGTCAATTATACCTTGATCTTTTTAAGGGAAGCAACCTAAGAGTTAATCGAAAGAAGTCTAGTTTGGTATACTAATTATCTTCCAAATGCTTATTTTACTCTATGGCTTACAATCAAACTTAAAACTCTAAATAAGGAATATACTACATTTCTTGTACTCAGGCGAGGGTACCTATGTTCTTCACAATCTAGTTGTTAAAACCCATAATCATCTTTATTTCAACTATCAATAGACCTTCATATGTTAGTCCTTCTTCTTTTTCTAATGTAACTTATCATATAACTTAACTCAATGACCAATCATAATGGAATGGGAAATTAATGTTCATGTAAATTGTAGGCGTAACTAAACTTTATTTAGAATTGGTTTTAATTACTTTATTTATGTAATTTGGAAGGAAAGGAAATTAAGAATTTTCAAGGATCATAAGATGGATGCTAAAACCTTAAGTCAATAATACATATAACTAGATTATAAAATTTTTAATTACTAAGAAGGTGGATGTGAAGATCAGTTATGTCATACATTTGAATTGGAATATCTGATATCTCTCTATGCTCTCTCTTTTGCCCTTTTAGGCTTCGTGGTTCTTTCTTTGTTTTTGTTTTATTTACCTATAGCCTAGCTTTTTTGTTTTATCCTTTTTATTTTAGTGTATGCTAGATTAATCCTTGTTTAGTTGGCACTTAGTTACCTATAATGTTATTTAATTAAAAAAAGCTACCTTTATCGCTTGTTTGATCAACAAACTTGTTTTTATATTATTTAATGTCTACTTCATTTATTATTATTTCATTTTTAATGAAGAAAAATAATACAAATAGATAAATTATTAAAAAAGTTGATTCGTATGTCATTTACCTAGTTGATTATATATAAAGTTATGAATACCTATCGAAGCTAGTATCGAATTTGATTTTGGTATGGTATAGTACTAATACTAGATAATATTAGATATTGCTTCCAATAATTTTTAAAATTATACATATTTTCCTAATTTTATGTAATTAAAATTTATTCTTATTATAAAATAGTCCTCCTTATTATATAAGTAGCAATCATAGTGTCAACTTTAGCATTAAATAATTGCTATTGATGAATCAGAAATCATTCCTAATCTAATCTTTTTTATCGAAGTACAAGATTTTTTGCTACAGTATATGAAAGTCATGATGAAAACTCACAGGTGATGTCCATAAGAAGATGTTAAAAAAGTGATGTTTTGGTTTATACAAGTGTGTTTTACGAGTTAAGAATTAAAAAAATGAAATGCATAAAGTATATCTTCAAATTCAACAACCATAGTGTATATGCCTAATGTATCTATCATGAATAATAGGGATTGAAAGATCATCTTTTTATATGTCTTAGTTTCTATCGTTCTAACTAAATTTGAATAATTCTAAATACTTAAATAAATAGAATCGTATTTTTTCATAATGTTATAATTTGACAGTTTTGCACATAATAATACACCAAACAATATAATATAATGAATTATATAAACTAAGCCTATTAACAATTCAAAATTATTTTGTATTATTAATTAATATAAGTGACATTGACTTGTTTTTTTGGTAGTTGATAATAAATATAATGGTTAATGTGAAATAATTTGTTAAACACATTAAACAAATTTTATTAGTAAGATTAAAATCAATCAAATTATAAGGTCTAAATTAAATACTCAATTGTTTAAAATAAGCAATATAAAAAATATTTGATCAAATAATGAATTAAATCTACATTTGAAAACAAGCGAGACATCATAAGCATCTTTTTAGAAAGGTTGAATTGTAAAGAGTATTTAAACTTTCATTCATTTATCTATAAAAAATGCAAACGATAAATTCATATCAAATATGCTGATAAAAAATTAGAATAATCATTTTGTTGAATGACCAATTAAAGTAATATAAGCTTAAAGCTTTCATCAACAAATTCACATACACAAATTGTTCAATAATTAACTTCTAATAGCCAAAGGCAAAGAACAAGGATGATGAGACGAAGGGCAGACAAGGTTTTAGGAATTTATGTCAAAAAGAAAAAATAGACAAAATTTAAAAGAAAAACATATGAATAAGGGTTTATTCGAGGGTTTAAGTTATATTTTCATTTTACCTTTAGGCTCTTTTGTATCTATTGTACCAAATGCTACAATTTGAAACTTTATAGTAAAATATACTAACTTTGGTTAGCATTTTCTGACTGGTATAATATGAGATTCTTTAATCTCATTTATTACATCCCTTACTTATTCCAATATCAAGGCTTCTACTTCCTTTGACACCTTGGGCTTAAATATAAATAATCCATTGATAGCATCCAACCACTTTGCACTTATGCTAGGAGAGGGAAAAGTAACAAGTTAAAGCAAGTGAAGAGTAAGTGGATGACATTTTATAAAAATGGATATTCTCCTATTTAGTAATTAGTGGGGTCCAATTTTTACCATGTAATTTTTCTATTAAGTATCAGTGGCTATAAATTAGAGTATTACGATCAGTTTTGAATTATCTGATTTGAATATTAAGTCATTGTATTTAGAATCTAATTTGAGCAAACTGGGTCTACTTAGAAGTGCAAACAAGAATTTGCTTGTTGTGTTTCCCATATTAGTAATTGGACAAAGCATTGCCTCTAAGGAATTTTCCTTAATGGTTTAAAGGAGGAATTCAAAGTAATCATCAAGATTCATAAACTTAGGACAATTTTCAAGGTTATGAGTTTAGCCTTAGAGTTTGAATCTAAGTTGGGACCAACTAATGTCCCAAGAGGGGTTGCTTGCAACTTAACAAGCAAGTCAACCTCCCTTCCTCTTCTTCTATCAGTAGTCATGACTTACAACTTGTAGTAACTCAATCACAGTGTAATACATCTCCCATTGTCAGCATTGACTAGACCTTAGTAGGCTAAATGGTAACTACGTAGTGACAAAGGACTTTATTATAGGCACAACAAGAATTTCGCTACAGCATAGTGGTGCAAATAGGCAACTTCCTTACTGCTAGAAATTAATGAAGATGAGTTTGAAGTAGTAAGGGAAAATGTCAAATTTAGTAGGGGATCTCATAGTGGGATGAAATTCCATAAGTCCTAGTCGAGATTTTGTTTTATGCCATATTGAGCAAATCCTCAAAGGCAACTATGAAACCTAAGGTAACCCTTTTAAACATACAAGTATTAATTTTAATTGACAGTGATTCTACTCACAGTTTTGTTGCAACACCACTTATTAAAAAATTAGGCTTAAAGGTAGAGGTATTACCAAATTTTGGAGTAGAGATAAGGAATAAGGACATAATTCAATGCAATATGATTTTCCACAATCCTTTAATGCACTACTAGGCCTAAAAATTACCTAAGATTATTGTTTATCTCAATTGTAGGAGAAAATGTTGTTTTGGGTATTAAATGGTTGGCTTCTCTCAACACAATACAGGTTAAATGCAAGGAGATATCATGATCTTCCTCGATAGGAAAAAGTAGAAGTTGCATGGTATTCCTCTTACAGCTAATATAAAGTTCTCTCTTCAACCTCTTTTCAAGGTGGACAAAGTTATAGGTAGTATAATATACCACTTCCATAGAGCATATGCCTGAACATCTAGAGGATATTAGAGAATATACCCTATGAGAATGTAACATTAGAATAGTCATATTAACTTGTTATGGCATCGCACATAACACAAGTATTCAAAATGATCAAATCTCCTTATTTCATTCACAAAATAACATGAAATGAGAAGCTAAACAAACACATCTTAACTAGACTCCTCAGATATCAGCTGACCAGACCTTTGAGCCATTCCTATTCTCAAAGTGACAGTACTAGAATTTTACTTGGTTACCTTGGAAGCTAGAACTCCCTTGTACTTGAAAATCAACGTTGTAATTTTGATGAGTTTGTGAACTTAGTGAATGAACCATCATCGATGTGCTCACTCCAATCAGAACACAAAGTCAAGTATATAACCAATTTCAAGAAGTTTAACAAATCATCCATTATCAAATCCAATATCAAATTTTGTCATATTTCATCAAGTACAAGTACAACATGTATATAGAAATTTCATAACACTATTTCAGAACAATCCATTAATTCATCTCAATCATTCATATGATATGTGTAAAGTTATATATATACAAATGCACATGTGATTCCATTTTCATTTTACTTTTTTGTGACCACGCCTATTTCCTATCCTATACCTATTGTGGATATTGGGCTCATTTTATTTACTGTCCTATATCTGTTGTGGATACCGGGCCCATTATTAACTAAGCCTATGGCTCTTTGTGCACAATTCCTGCGCTTAAAGCTTTTTTTCATATTGGTCACTTCGGTCACAACTCTTTTATCTAATCATACATATCAATGTAATCGAATGCATCAATTCACATAATATGCTATCAATAGTTTTCATTCAATGTGTTCATGTCATTTATCACATTCTTCGAACTTGATTCCGGCATTTAACATTCAGTTGAGTATACATTCCATATCACATATGCAATTTGAAAGCACTTCCAATACATTCCTGAATATCAAACTCCTCAGATCAACAATGTCTAGAATTATCACAATCACATAAGTAACAATTCAATAATTGAAATTTAAAAAAAAACAAATCAATCATGAAGAAAAATTGTTGGAGTTATATAAATATAGTTCCTTGGAAAGCAAGTGTATTTATATGTAACTTAATTTTCTTCCAGTTATAGTTTTGTAATGAAAATATTTATTATTAATGAAACAAAAGAGTTTGGCTTTATATGTATGAGCATTATATATCTAGTCAAAAGGTACCGAGATTCTTTTGTAAGTAATAGACATATACATAGAGA